>MJUT01049460.1:315400-338778 GCA_002080005.1 Gigantidas platifrons | reverse complement strand
TCAACTTGAAGCCGCACGTATAGTAAGTAACCGGTTTAACGTCTTATGCGAGTATACTGTCTATCTATAAGGAAACGGGATGGGAAAAACTTTCAGTTAGGCGTGAAAAAAGAAAACTTTCATTATTCTATGACATCGTCAGTGGCCAATCACTTGATTATCTTCAAGATTTATTACCTATTACAGTGGGTTAAACCAATAACTATAACTTACGAAACTCTAAAAACTTCACTATTCCCCCAGGAAGGCTTAGTTTATATCAAAGTTCTTTTTTCCCAAGTACTATTAGACTCTGGAACAATCTGCCAACAGACTTGAGAAATTCTCCTTGCCAACAAATGTTTAAAAACGAAATACGAAAAGTTTATGGTATACCTGACAAACCACCATTATATTTTTCTACTGGTATTAGAATTGCTAATATATTACATGCACGCTTACGTCAAAAATGTAGTAGCCTCAAATGTGATCTATTAAAATGTAATTTAATTGCCTCTTGTAATTGTGATTGTGGAAATTACATCGAGTCTGTGGACCATTTCTTTTTAAGATGTAATACATATAATGAACACAGAATACAACTATTCCGTGGCATGTGTAATTTGGGTTTTGATATAAGCATCGAAAATATATTATTTGGAAATGCCTCTTTTGAAAACGACAAAAACTCTAAACTGTTCTTGCTCGTCCAAAAATACATTGTTAACTCTAAAAGATTTGTCCAGTAAATTTATATATTGAATATACATCAGACGACAACGACTTTGTATATACGTTCCCGTATTTGTGTTTAAAGATACATATTATACAAAACTGACTCTTATATTCCAACCAATAGAACTGTTTTTGTCCTGTTATGTTATCTTCAATTTTTGCTGTAGTAGTTATTCATTTTATCTGTATTTGTAATATATTGTCATTGCTAATGTTTATATATGTACCGGAGAAGACTTCATAAGTTTACAACTTGTGTCTTATCCATTTGTCTTGTTTTGTATGACAATAAAATATGTTTAAAGTAAGGGTTGCCTCCAATATTTCCTCTTTATTGCAATCTAGTTGAACTTGAACACAGTAACATAAGAGAAAAGCTGCTAGAATAATACTTACCACATTATCACAACCAAAATTCAATGTTATGATTGCTTCACTAAATGACAGCAGGGAGGGCGAGTGGGGATCAACTACAGACAGAGAGCATAAATCTGGGTGTCAGTAATTGAGTGGGATGAAAACAATTTCATTGAAACATCAGCTAGTTAACAGTATAAATCGATGGTTATAAAATTGCACTGTATACAATTTTTGGAGTCTTATTTTATTGTAAGTTAGCCATACCGTGTATATTGATATGCCAACTTACGGAATTCTGACAAACACAATGCATGGTGTACATGTACTTGTAGTGCCGGATTTACCTATAGGCTCGATAGGCTGAAGCCTTGGGCCTCAAAATTTAGGGATCCTCTGGTCAAGGTGTATAATATTTTCAACACTGTTATTGGACTTTTACACTATGCTGTCATAACGTACTGTATTTTCTAAACAATCCATTAGTAGTTTTCCTTACACAGTTACACTTCATTTCAGAATATTGCAGAATGTTAAACACCCCTCATCATCTTTGCCTTTACTAAAATTGATTAAACACATTTCCATGTTCCTCCAGTCGTGAAGGAGAGGAATAGGAATCATTCACCGCTTCTCCCGTTTGGTGACGCTACTGTTCCATAAGTGGTTAATTGTGCGTTTGAATCACAAAGACGCTTGTATCCTAACGTTAACCTATTGACGGCACTGAATTATAAAACTTGGATGGTGCAAACATTGAATCTTAACTAGTACAGCGCGGGTGATATTACCTGTTAGAAGTATAGATTTAGTTGACGAGTATATGTCAAATAAAAGTATTATCTTTAAGTCGCAAGAAAAGAGTTTTATTATGACCATATTAAGAAATAAAACGGACGTTTACAAGCCATAACGGCATGTACATGTACCTTAGTGCACAGGGACTTGCTAGTGTATATATGTGGATAGTCGATCTTTTTATTGACTGGGAGCAAGTCCCTGTGCTTAGTGTAGCCTATACATGTTCATAAAAGGTGTACTGTCTACATGATGTTTGGTTACTCACACTGCAATATTGATGAACTTCATTACAACATTTTAAAGTATAACATGAATTTCGGGAAATACTACCTCCAAGTGAACAAAATAGAATAATAAAGTCCACATACAACATTTTGAACTAATATATCTAGGTCTCTCTATATCTAAATCACACTTTAAAATTATTTGGTACAAAATTATACAGATAATATATTCCTTCTTCACGTAGTGTTATTAACTGTTAAAGATTCGACAGTTTAACAAGCGGGTTAATCATAGCATTTATTTTAGACAGATTTTGAGCAGATGTATTATGAATTGCATAATAAATACTTAAATAAAGAAAATTCGTTGTTTCTTACTATTTTAAATTATTTTCGACAGATTTTGGTAGCATTCAAATATTTTGTACAATCAGACTGACGGATCATCGTAAAAATACTGAAACTGCCATACAATGTAAAACTAAAGACTCAAGTTGTCACCGAGATAATTCCGTCGGGTTTAAATGGGATTCGTGCTGATCAATCTTCAGTTTTCTGTGTAGTTTTTTTCTAGACCACCAGTTTATCATTTTGTCCTTTTTCTTTTGGCCATTGCATTGCCTGCCCTTCTTCGATATATGACTTCCGATAACCCTTTTGTATGTTTATTCCATTCTAATGCAGGTAAAAACGTTATTGATAACTTTAATATTTAGTTAGCTACCTGTTATTGAAATGAACAGTCAAACGATTTAAATTACAATTTTAGTAATGCTACGAAAAAAATCGGGAATTTGCATAAAGCCCAGCATTCTATGCAATAAAAAAAACAAAAACAAAATGTAAACGTACACGATTGGAACCGTACGGACTACTGGGTTTGGTGTTTAACACCACTTTCAACAAATTTCAGTGGGGATCAAATCAAATTAAATTATTTGAAAATAATCATAAATGTGTTCCCTTTGGATTGTTAATTACAAACATAAATTTATTATTGCTATTAATTTTTTATTTTTTATTGGCCGTTTTTAGATTTATTTTGAATAAGCTCCCCTTTAAATAATATAAAGTACCAACTATGACACTACTTGAAAAGGTGTCTATGCACACAGAAATTATATTTGTTCATTGTTACAAGGTTTTTATTATTATTACTTGTTCTTTTTGTGTTTGTTGAAAATTGTATATTACTGCCTAAAGGTATAAATGAATTTGTTGTGTTCCTGTGTATTGTACATGTATGGTTTTGATTTTTTATACTTTTACCCAGATTTTTATTATTAGTCATAAAGGGACATTTTTTCCCAGAACAAAAATTCTGTTTCAGAGTGCATTTTATTTTCAGTACAAAAATGTAGCATCGAAATCTTTTTATCAGCGTTAAATACACCCTTTTCCCCTAATGCTAATGCGAAGAAATGAAATGTGATACACGTATACACCGTTAGGAATTAATTAATAACCTAATATCCATGTCGTACTCTAGTCAACTGTTCCAGCGCAATGGTTGCAAGTATAAAATAGAAATCTACAGTACTATTTAAAAAAAAAGAAGCGGCCCGTATTGAATATCCCGCAATACGGGTAACTTCTTTTGTTTCATAGTAGTTTATTTAACTTGTAAAATAACGAAATATACAGAATTGTCCTATTCATGTTATAAAGGCATTACATATTGACGTGTCCTTGTACCTAACGTTAACAATTCAAGCGTCATCGAGATTAAAACGTTCCGCTAACCACTTATGGAACAACAGCGACGTCTGTCGAAAGAAATTTGGTGAATGATCCCTATTGGAAGGGGCCTTGCAAATGGATTAGCCTAGGGCCTCTCTTTATCTAAATCCGGCACTGTTTACTTGCATTAAATTTTACAGTTTTCTACAGAAACAAGTTCAACTATATAAAACAAAGCAACAAATAAAATATATGGGAGACATTAAGATTTTCAAAGTCACTCAATAAGTCAGGAGGAAACCTGAAACTTCCAAATGAGTGAATGAGTGATTGTCGTTTAACGCCAATTCAGCAATGTTTTCAGCTATAATCATGGGGAGAACAAGTTAATTTTCAATGAGATGATGATGAGGTCCACTTTGTTCTAGGCCAACACGCTGAGTTGGATTTTTATAGTGCTAGTCCAGCGAAACAACAGTCCGTGTGTAGACATGTCGCTCCACTCGGGCACATTATTTTGATTCCGCGCCTACCAGTATATGCTCTTTCTCCTTAATGCTGCGTCCTTAGCGGAAAAGCAACAACTACCAATTTTATAGTCTTTGGTTTGACCCGACCGTGGTTTAAACCACGATCTACCGCACACGAGGCGAGAAACTTCCAGAATTAAACTGGAAAATGTTAACTTCTAATATGTGGTGGGGTTCATTAGATGTATAAATGATCATTTTAGTCTTGTTTATTAAACAGATATATACATGTACGTCTCTTCACCAATCGTCCTCACGATATAGCTGACATATTGGTGAAAGTGGCGTTAATCAAAATAAATCAATCAATTTTATTAAACAGATATGCCGGTATGCATCTCCTTACCAATCCTCATCACCCCCGTAGGTGGCGAATAAGGCCCAATATTTACATTCAGTATATGTAAAAAAATACACCATTAAAAAGAAATATTGTAAAAATAATCTACAAGACATCTAAAAGAAGATACAAAACATATAGTAATTTCTTTTAAGAAAGTAAAATCTTCCTAAAAAAGTGAGGTTCCATGTTCAATGTTTGTGGGTTAGGGTTGTGGTGTTTAATGCCACACTCAACAACTTTTTCAGTTGTATCGTGGCGGTCAGTTTTATTGGTGGAGGAAACCGGAGGACCCAGAGAAAACCACTGATCTGCCGCAAGTCACTGAGAAACGTTATCACATAATGTTGTATCGAGTACACCCCGCCTGAGCGGGATTCGAAACCAACGATGTTAGTGGTAATATCAATGTTTGCGCATGCTTGAATAACGCTGACAAAAAACTGTTGCACTAGTAGATTAAACAGATTAGCTACGTATACCATCTCAGTACTTCAGACAGACGGGTGGACGCAGAAAGATGTTCCTAGAACTGTGTTTGCCGCTGGAGATCCAGGTAAAACAAACATTATTCATTTTTATCACCGTAGCTTTAAGAAAAGTTTGAAGATACCATAAGGGTAATATATTGATGGTACATACGTAACTGAAGCAAAATTAATATTTCATCTACAAATTATTTGTCAAATAGTTAAGACTCCCATAAACATAAACATTAAGTAATGTCATAATAGTATCATGTCTATTCTGTATGCCTCATTCTATGTTTCTGTAAGCTGCTACTAAGCTTGAACTTTTTACCACATATGGAACATAAATATGGCTTCTCACCAGTGTGTTTCTTCATATGTTTTAAAAGGTCATGTTTATCTATACACGATTTTCCACATGCGTCGCACAAATTTTTTTTTTCTCTTGTATGGGTCATCTCATGTTTCACTAACTGATACTTTGTAACATACATACACGTACCACATGTAGCACAACAAAACGGTCTTCCACCAGTGTGAACTCTAATGTGAATTTTCAAATTTGCATTGCTATTAAAACGTTTACCACATGTGTTACATGTAAATGTATTACATTCATGTTTCTTTAAACAACCTTCCCTCTTTTAACTTTTCCCACATGTGCCACAATTATAGAGTTTTTCCTCTATAGACGTATGCACCTTTTCATGGGTATGTAGTTGCTTATTCTGAACAAATTTTCTCCTACAAGAAATGGTTCTCTGGTGTCGTAATAAACCATTGTTCTCAGTGAAACGTTTATTACCAACTGTATATTCGAATGGTTTTTCTCCAGTATACATTCTAATGTGAGCTTGATAGGCATAGTTAACTCTGAAACCTTTATCACATGTGGCACAAACAAATAGTCTATTCCCTAAATCTTTTTTTTATGTGAGATTGTAATTTGCAATTACTTTTCAATCTCTCACCACAAATTGTACATACATACAGATGTGTAGAGCCAACTTTTAGATTCATGTTCCGTAAAGATGTTTTATCCTGAAGCCTTTTCAGTCTAGAATAATTTAATTGCTTTCTTAATTATATATTTCCAGTTTTGATGGTAGATTTGCTTTCAGTTCAGCTATCGTTGTTAAATTATACATTTGCAGAAGAAGCTTTATGTGTTGTGTACATTCATAATTAGTTGTCTGTCAGTAAGGGACAAACCATTTAACTTGCTGGAGGGGTTATAGGGTTTTTTTTTTCGTTCAGAATTTGTTTTTCAGACAACACGAGAATTATAATTTTTTTCTCCAGAATTTAACATTAGGTTATATGACAAAAACTGAATCAGATTTGTTTTTCCTCCACCAAAATCAGAATATTTTTGTCAGCAACATTGGGAATCAGAATATTTTTTCTAGGAAAAACACATACCCCCCCTTCAAGTTAAATGGTCGTTCCCTTAGTGCTTTAATGTTGTCATTATTACAGTTCAATATGTTGTGTAGGAAGCTTAACTGTCGTTTGTGAATTTCAGCTTCAATTGGCATGGCTCCTATTAATAAATAAATTACTGCTGTTGCTGTTCTTATTGGTAGCGATTGAAATTTTCGGAGATTGTCTATATGAAATTTACTTAAAATACCTGATTGTTTCTGATTTAGTGACAGAACTTCCATTCCATATAATAGCTTAGGCAGTACATATGCTTCATATATATGTAATGCTACACTTGGATTTATTCCGTTAGAGCCATGTAACCCAGTGTTCATGAGAGTATACATAGTTTTCCTTGCTAGGATAATACGATCTTCAATATTTGCTTCATTTTCTCTAGTTTCTGCTCTGATTATACCTAGATGGATTGCATGATTAGGTGGACTAATTTCTGTATCACCCAGCTGCCATTTTAAATTTATTTTTGGTATTTTAGAGGCTTTGTTTAGTATGACGGCTTTTGTTTTTGTCGGATGGATCGAAACCCTGTCTTGTCTTGAATGCCTGTGAAGAGTCAAGAGCATATCCTGTGATTCGTTAACGTTGTAGAAAAGCAAAACTAAGTCATCTGCACAAGTTGGGCAGCCGACGTAGGTTCTGCCAATCATAAATCCTAAGTTTTGGTTTTGTAAGTCCTGGAGTAGTGCATTATTGTACACCTTGTAGAGAAAAGTTGAGAGGACTCCACCTTACTGAACGCCTTGCTTAATTTGAAAACTTTCGCTTATGTCACCACACCACTTTATTTTTTATGTTAAACCATCGTAGAAGTCCTATACTATTGTCCACAGGGTTGGATGCACCCCAGTTTCATACATTTTGTCTAACATTATAATATTACTGACTACGTCAAAGGCTTTTTGACTGTCAACTGTGATGAGGAATAGCGGATCTGCAGTTAATAATTTACATTCAGCCTTAGATTCTGAGATAAGCAGTGCTGATAGTAACATAGAACAGCCTTCTGTAAATCCAAATTGTAATGGACATTGTTTGAAGCTGAGTGATAATTTTGGTACATATTCAAAGAGTTTTGTAATGACTGGTATAACAGTTATCCCCCGGTAGTTGTCCATTTGAGTAGCATCTTTCAGTTTCTGCAGCACAGGTGTTAGGATACCAGTTTTAAATATATCCGGGATTGTCTTATTCTTTAATAATTGATTGCATAATTTTGTAGCATATGGTATTATTACTCCACCGGCCATCTTCAGATGTGCAGCTACGATGCCGTATTCATCTGCTGCTTTTCCTGTATTTAATTGTTTGACTGCCTTAGAGACATCCTCTTCTTTAAATGGTTCAATTGGTGAGCTATCTTCAGAGTAGATTTGTGTTATTAGCTTTTGGTGGATGTTGCAAAGTTCCAGGTAACTATTATCATATCCTTTATCTTTTGGGATTGATAGGTCCTCAAAGTACTGTAGGAAACATTTTCTTTGTTCACATGGATCATAGTAATCTTGTCCATTCAGGCATATACAAGCAGTTTCCTGCTTTGTACCTCGTCTATTTCTTTTCATTAATTTAATAAAATAATTTTAAAATCTGTAGATGGATTTTCCATGATTTGATGGCACAAGGTTTGTCGATCGTTAAAGTATTCATTTCGCAATTGTTTTCTTAACTGGTTTTGGGCATCGCTTTTTTTCTTTTCTAAGTTGACCATTTGGACGACCATGCTGTATAAGAATATTTTCGTGGAGCGTGTTTTCCTTTTCTCGTGAAATCAACGATTATGTCATGTCAAAAGCGCATATTTATTTTTATGAATATTTATTTTTTGAATGAACATACTATTTTGTTAAAATAACAATTATAAACAATTGCGTTTTATGGACGAATTTTTACTATATGTATTATCAATATACAGAGACGGTATAATACCAAACTCAAATGAATGATTTGGTCATTAAGTGCATCATCAAAAGTACGGGACTTGGATTTTTTAGGGGGGTTGCCACTGTTAGTACTGATGGTGCACATTATTGACCGCCTTGAATATCAGGTGTTGAATACGTTTTTCGTTCTTTCCATCTTATTTTTTCTATAAGAATTGTTCATATTTGACAATAGCATATGCTGGAAGAAAACATTTTATTGTACTTTCCTGTCAATATATGTTTTTGGGGTGTCACAGCTGTCGCATGGACTATTGGTTGTAGATGTTTGAAGTCAATGTACCGCGTACAACGTCTGTTAAAACAGAATTGTTCCATATGTGATCAACCCCGTTTTGGGTCATTATAAGTCGCTCCTCAAGCTGATGACAAATTTATTCGTTAACGGAACTTAGGTACAACCTTGAATAATGATCATGAACAAGCTTTAAGGCAGACGCGTTAGTGCACGAACAGTCTATGCGAGGCTTGATAAAGTAAATCGTCGACCAATGTTTGCATATTGAAGCCCAACCTTTACTCAAAGACACCTACAATATCATAGGTTAGAGCCAGTCACGATTGTGTTGAATGTAGAACACCAATTGGAGTCATGTTACATATGTAGGCCTGTATTTTGTTTCCCAATATATATACTTTTTTTTCCACATTTTATATTTGGTTATAAATAATTTGTGCGAGTTATTTCCGTTACGATGAACCAGATACATATAGTGCATTTTTATTAAATTACAATGTATATTCTTATCTGATAATCATACATTTTAATTTCAGATTATTTTTGTCTCCCTTTTATATAAATCCAAAATTTTAAATATGATACAACTAATACACCATATTTTATGAAATTTTAACATTTAAATAATAAATAATCCATTTTGTGGAGTGCTCCTAGAGAGAGGAGAGAACCTACCTGTGACAGAAAATAAGATGGCAGACAAAATGCATATGGTACCCCTTTTAGTAAGAGCAACGGAAAGGAAAATGAATAGATCATTTGCACATTTCGTACTTTCTTTTTTTTTATTCTAATATTATACATATACATTAATTATATTCGTTTATATGGAAGTTCTTTCCCTTTAAAGAGGGCAAAAAGTTCATATTTCATGCAATGTTCAATAAAAAAAATATAGGGGCAGTCGTGGCCGTGATCGTATGGTAGTTGGATTTACAATTACCTTTGCAATCGATGTCTATCACCACTGATGTGGGTTCGACTCCCTACCAGGGCAAGGTGTACAACATTATGTGATACACTTTGTTCATGACTTGCGGCAGGTCGGTGGTTTTCTCCGGGTCCTCCACCAATAAAACTGACCGCCACGATATAGCTGAAATATTGTTGAAAGTGGCGTCAAACACCATAACCCAAACAAATCAATAAAAATAGCATATATCTTCTCCATTATCTGTACAAAATTGTAATCCTCTGATTTTTCATAAATGATTAAAATAAAATCTCTCAGTTGCTCCCCTTTAATCATGACAGATCAGTAAAGTGCAGGGGCGAGTGAGAGACCTGATTTAACCAAATTGATTATTATCGCAAATTTTTATAATAAAATCGGGAAAGAGTAAAATATCTATTTCGGTAGGCCTATAATTTTCCTACAATTTGAAGATTGTAACTATATAAAACCCGATAACAAATAGAACATTCGTAAGTTGTTACATTACAATTTTGTACAGATTATGGGGAAATATGTTATTTTCATTGAACTTTACATGGAATGTCTTTTTCTCACCTTAAAGGGAAATAGAGTCGGAAAAGTACAAATGGTCTATTAACCACGATACAGTCCCTTGCATTCAGATGGCTTTGGTCAAGTCTATTGCAGACGTTTTGTTAAATGGTCTATTAACCACGCTTCAGTCCCTTGTATTCAGATGGCTTTTGTAAAGTCTATTGCAGACGTTTTGTTCAATGTAATGTTCAACAAATGACTAATTTAGTAATGGTAGTTTGATTATTTTTCGTGGAATCTCGGCAGCGCATGAGGAAAAATTTTGTCTTTGTTTGTTTTGTTTTGTTGATGGTGTTCTATGTTCTGTCAGATACAATAAGACACAATGTTAGTCACAGAAGTTCTCAATTATATGTATCAGAATGGACATGGCTTAAACTAGCAGAAAGTTGATTCAAGTCCACACGCTGCTCACTCATTTATGGATTTCCCATCAGTAGCGGATAATGTGATGTCACCAAACTTGATTCGGTGTGCTACATGACGAGTGGAACAACACTCCACAGACCATTACGGCATTGTAATGGCAATGAAATTTCTTCTGCAATTTGTCAGCAGTGTGATTGTTGAACACAAATGGTATTAAATTTTTGGTACCTCTGAAAGGACACTGATTTTGTTATTTTCAAAAGCATTGCACTAGTGTTCTCCTTTGTACCACTACAACAAAAGCCCTTATGATAGAAATACTACATATTTATCATTGTATTATTGTATTTTAAAGATTTTTTACATACATTCTTCAAAAATCGAGATCATGCGGAACCCAATTGATAGAATTTGTATTGAGGACGTCTCTAAGAACATAGAAGACGATAAACAGATAGACATCTTAATAATGGATTGTCAAATGCATTGGATAAGGTTAGTCATTCTCTATTACATAAATTAACAACTACGGAATCTTGGGTAAAGTAAATTCCAGGACTGAAAACTTTTAAGCTAACAGAAAACAAACTATGATAATTGAAGGTGAAATATCAACATATGTCCCCGTTTAATCTAGAGTCCTCGAAGGGTCAGTCTTGAATCTGAGTCTATTTCTGTATTATATAAATGATATTCCAGTTGGTTTAATCTCCACCATACGACTAGTATTTGCGACGCATTTGCATGCATGTACATGGCTATGAAATCCACTAATAATTGGCAACAAGATGTCTGCAAAATTGCCACATGGGAAGAAAATGGAAAATGCCCTTTCATTCAGACAAATGCAACGTTCTGTCTATTACTCGAAATAAAAGTAAGATCAACTTTACATGGTCATCGTGCCGTGCCATTAAAAGAAGAAAAATATCTTGATCTAACAATGAGACAAGATTTTAATGGTAAAACCCCGTAAATATCGTCTGCACGAAAGCCAATAAAACGATTGGCTTCCTACGTCGGACCCTTAGCATCAATTCGACCTCCATAGAAGAGCAAGTCTATAAATATACAATTAGATCTTCACTTGCGCGTGCTTGTTCTATCTGGAATTCTTACAATAGAGGCTAAATCATGCAACTCGAAATGATCCAACCCAGGGGTGCAATATTCGTCTCCAACAGACAGCGAAATACATCTAGTGTTCGCGACAGGCCACAACACTTGAAATGGCAGAGTCTTGAGTACAGGCGGCAGATATGCTAGACATGTCATGATGTATAAAATAGCAAACGAAATAGTTGCTGTTACTGAAAAAGACAGAGTGTTAAGCCGTCTTTGAGACAATCAGATAATATGCATCCTTAACCTTTCATTATCACTCCTTGTAAGACTCAACAAAGACAAAGAATCATTGTTCCGTCGTACGATATCTGACTGTATACGGCTACCTCAATCCTCAACAAAGACAAATAATCATTGTTCCGGCGTACGATATCTGACTGCAAACGGCTACCCCAATCCATAGTTATGAGTGGCTCGGTTGAAACATTAAAGGCTGCTATTTTCTTTAGCAAATACTAATCTATGAAACATGTAAATAGTTCTAACCTTTTAAATTGTACATGTGCAACGTCTGACAATCTTCATCTTGTTGAAGGCGGTCAGAATTCGGCAGTTCTAAGTAGAAGTAGAATTTGTATTTATTTACAAAAATCTTTTTTTGTCCCTTTTTAACAGGTGTTTCAATTAGCATATTTTTACCATACCCAGGTAAGGTCAAAACAAAGATTATAAAATTGACATTTGCTGCTTCTACTCTAAACACGCAGCATTAAGGAGTAAGAGCAAAGACTGGTTGGCCCATAATTAGGATAATGTGTCCGATCGAAACGACATGTCTTCACGCGGACTGTTGTTTCAGGGAGCTAGCACTATACAAATCAAACTAAGTTGATCCAGTACAAAGCGGACTTCATCATTGACTCATGAAATGTGACTTGTTCTCTCAATGATATTACTGGAAAAAATTTCATTCTGCGGTAAACAGCAGGCACGCCTTCACTTCACCAAGAGGTTTAGCTTAACCTTTATCTATTTATAAAAGTTCTTATACTGCAACCAGGTTTTTTATGGGTTGTTATTCGGATTATTACGACCTGATCATACATACACGTAATTGATTACAAATGCTCTATAATATATAATTTATTTGGTATTACTACGCACATCTCTCTCTCTCTCTCTCTCTCTCTCTCTCTCTCTCTCTCTCTCTCTCATTTTTTCATCCCCTGTTATTGCTTCTGTCTGCTCGATGATCCTTTCCACAGAGAATTTATTTCTTTTCTAATTTTACTACTCATAGATATATAAATAACAAAATTAGACATACAACCAAACAATGTAAATATTTTCCTACCTTCGTTTAAGAAAAGAATAAATTCCCATCTTTCAATAGCAACGGGAAAAATATGATTAAAAATGTCTGTTTTATATGCTAAAATAGTGGTCATTGCATGTTAGTTGTTCTCCACAACCCACAAAGAAAAAATGATATTGTTTGCCTTATCGAATTCAATCAACGATTTCGAAGTAAACACAACATACATGAATACTCTCGGAATTTCGACCACTAAACATATAAGCAATACAATTACAACCAACATGGCAGACTTCCGTTCGGATCGTTTTTTAACAGCAAAGCTCGACCGGAACCGGAAGTTATGCGTTAGAAATTGTTTAACAATATACAAAGTACACACTAACATACACAAGCAAAACAACGTAAACAAAACAGTATTAATTACTGTAAAATATAATGACGAATACGTCAGCAATTGTTCGTTCTGAAATGTGGTACCGCAATATTTTCCATCTTTTTCGAAATCCTTGACAACTAACGTAAAGTTTCTAGGGATATGAATTAAAAACGACATTACAAAACATAAAATGCAACATGCAGTCGATTTCTTCTTTGTGATATAGAGTCGTGTCCAAATCGGAAAACGCATAGCAATACATTTTTGTATGCCTAGCGAAAGAGTTAGCAGTGTAGACACTAAATGGAACGCTTCTGTCAAAAGTGACATGTGAACATACAAAGCACAGTACGGATAAGGTAGGGATAATTTTCTTGAATCGTCCTTGAAATTTGAATACTCAGATTGAAATACAAATTCAAACCCATATGCACAAAACGCAGTAAGTCCATCTGATATTGCCAAGCCTTGCATAAGCACACCGGCAGGCGATGAAAGGTTCCGTCTGCATAGCAAACGTAAAATTATTATGTTAAATATTACAGCTATATATGTCAATGCACATCCACTGATCCAGACATATCGGATAACATGGTTGATATCGGTATATATTGTGAAGTAAAAACGATGCGTCATCCTAAATTAGTCCCAAATATATGATTTCCAGCTTGTTGTGCAATACATGTATATACAGGCATACGTCTGTTAAGTAAGATACATATCATTCTATCTGATCAGACTGAAATACCACTTACATTCATCGTGTGACTTGACCTGGCTTTGCCCAGAGATGAAGCGATAGTAGACCATATAAAATATGACCATCAGTTTAATAACGATTATAACAACTGACTGAAATTATATTTAATATAAGTTAAATGATGGTAATGTACGGAAAGTGTAATGACTCCAATCCGTGGGGAGTGTGATAACATTTCGTCATGATAGCTGTCTGATAATTAAAATACTATTTTAATGAGACATGATCTAGAATACAAGATGGGGAAATTTTACCTGAGGGTTTAAAAAATTCCTCATTATGGCTGTCTGATAATCAAAAGACTATAATAATCTGACATGATCTAGAATGCGAGATTGGACAATTCCACCTGAGATTTCACATTTTCAAATCATAAACAAGGCTTGGCGAGTGCCTGATGAAAGAAAATGTGAAAACGAGGGTGGAATTGTCCAATCTCGCATTCTAGACTATGTCTGATTATTATAGTCTTTCAATTATCAGACAGCCACATTAGTGGTCATAGCTAATTATTTTTCTCACAACGTTCGGAAAATTTTACGATATTCATGTCCGATATGAAAATGGCTGCCATTTTACTTCCAAACTAGGCGGTTTTTATGAAAAATAAATAATATATTCGGAATTATCGAAAGGGCATGCGCTTTAGTTTTATATCGTAGATATAAAACTGTAAATAGCAACTTGAAAGTACTAATACGGTAGTTTACGAAACGATCACTATTTCAACTGTTTCTGAATCCTCGCAAAATATTGTTTGTTTTTGCAATGTTTGCACAATGTGACGAAACGTTATTGTGATTGTGACTTTAAAAAAGGGTCATATGATGTGAGATGATATATCTCATATAGGTATCACACATCGAATATACCTGTTGCATATGTACAAATATGACAGAAAGTAATATTGAGCCCAAAAATGTATACTGGTATTGTCAAGAAATATAGCCCGTACTATCTTAATATGCAAGATAGCATGTTTTGTAGGTTTCAGCAGCATATTGTCATAGAATATGTATGTTTGAAAGACACATTAAATATACGGACATTGTCTTATTTGCATGAAGCTTGTACATATATGTATATTCTGTGTATCTTGCAGAACAAAATCCATCAAAATGATGAAAAGGGGACAACAGGTCTGGTTATAACCTCTCAATACATCCGATGAGTTGACGTCATTGTTAGTGAACCTCCAGAATTACACAGAGAAAGCCTAATTGGGTTTCACGGGTGTGTAGTTTTTTTCAATGGTCAATGGTCATTTGATAGCGATCTTTTAAAGGAACCAACGAATATAAATATCTAGGTGTATATTTTGTCAGATCTCTGAGTTTTAGCTACCACAGACTGTTATCTCAAAGAAAATCTTGAGAAGAAGTATGATTATATAATAAAACTGTTAGGTGAACATGGTTCCTTCAATCGTATTTCTGATGGTGATGCTTTATGGAAATATATTATCTATTTTTATTTTATATTTTAAATCAAAAGCCGTATATTAAAGGATAGACAGTGCAAAGGCCAAAAAGACTGCAAATGATTTACAAAACACAGAAAACTTAAGATTGAGCAACAGGTACCCCACAATCACCGATGGTGAATTATGGTAGTCCGGAAGTGTATATAGTTCCTGCTCCACTTATGGCACCCATCGTGTTGCAATGGAAAGGGCTGCACCAAATACACACTTGAGAAAGGACCATCCAGCGATCATTTGTCAACAGTTTGGGTCCACTGTATTTCATACGTTCTGGGGAGAAGGTTTGTAATTGGTAGCTTAGCTATGTATTAAGTAGTTTCAACTGAGTGCAGTGTTGAAGTATGTTCCAGGGCCCTCCTCTATTTTGAGTCCTTTTTCTTTTGGCCATTATGTTCTCTGTCCTTCTTTGATTGACGCATTCTGATTACCACTTTTGCATTTTAAACCCTTCATAGTTCCCAATATGCACCAAATAACTACAAATTCTTTAGGGACAATGGAATAACAAGTCACGTATCACTTTAGATTGAAACAATTCAGTTAGTTTCTTAGAAGAGTTCGCTTGATGTTAATATTTAGTATACCGGTATTCTTCGTTTTATGCAGTCTTGAATTTTAAATTGCAACAAAAATCAGAGGTGACGAAGAACCATGTAAAAAAAATCATGAACATATTGCTGTCAATCTAAGAAAAGTTTGAATATACCAAAGGGATAATCAGAAACCGCAATTTCAAGGAGCACAACAGTCAATACGATAGCCAAATGAAAGAGTAACATGACAAACAACGATCTACAAAACAGTAAGAGCACAACGAACCACCATAAAACCGAGGGTGAACTCAGAACGGAAGGATAATCAGTGGATTATACAAGGAAGATTTTAACAGTTTTATCAATATACATTTGTACTAGTATTCATGGATGAAAACCCAGTTGTAATGAGTCATTCAATGATCAATCACGTAAAGCTTGTTTGCACATAATTATGTGTATTCCTAGTAGACTATGTTTAAAGACTTTTTATTGAGACATATAATTAATTACGTCAGACATTGCAATACTAGGTAAATGCAAACTGTGGAAAGGGAGAACAATCAACGATAATTCATACACATGTTAATCTCGAAACCGAGTCGTATATAAACCAAGACTCGTGGTTTGACCCGCCTCCGCATTGTTTTTTTGTTTTCATTAGTTTGAGATGAGGGTTATACATACAGTTCGCTTTGTTGATATTGGTCGAATTGTTTACATCGTTGTTTGAGCTCTCTTTTCATAAGCGTAAAAGCACCAAACACATCCAGACAAATTAATAGAAAAGATTATGAAGTTGCATACATCTACTCTCATATATAACGCATTCGAAGGATACATATGTCCTTGCTAAATTCAAGAAAGTAACATATATTAATTCAGACATTTATTATTGACAATTTTGTCATGTAACCATTACTTTATGTTTACATGACAAAATTGTCAATAATTAACGGTTAGCTTGTAACCAATATATTTAGTCTTAATTTTTCGCATTTGTGTTTCATTTTTATATGGCTATTATATAATTATATGTGAACGAAATGTCTATTATTAATGACAAAAAAAAGGAAATTAAACAGTAATGGTCAACAATTTCACAATATCAACAAAAACGAACAACAGCTTCAAGGAGTTGGACACAAAAGAAGCATAACATGTGGCGTCGGAAATCCAGGTTATGGCCAGGATCAGGCACAGTTAAGTGGCAATGTGGGTTTGCAATGCAGACAGAAAGTAAACATGAATAACATATTTATTATTGCAATAGATTGTACATGAATTTAACATCGACTATTGTATATTTTGTAACATATTATATAGGATTTTATCAGTTATATCACAATTTAAAATTAACAACATCTTTTTTAGTGTTTAGATCTGCACTGTGGAGGACTTCCAGAACTGTTAAAAGAACATACGTGATATTAATAAATCTGTAGATATTCAAATCTGAATCTCAAACTAGGTGCAAATTAGCGAGAGGTAAATATTTGGTTGAATATTATATTATTTGAGAACACTCGCAAGACCGCTTCATTTCACTTAGTGGAAAGGTTAGGGACGATAACGCTGGCCTTACCCTATTACTGTATATTATTGTACATGTACCAAGCCAGGAGAGTAAAAGGGTATTAGAAGAATCCAGTTTGCCGCCTTTTCTACGATTTTCTATTGGATTTGGAAATGTTCTGATGATTTGGTATTTCTTGTTTTTCTATTGGATTTGGAACTGTTCTGATGATTTGGTATTTCTTGTTTTTCTGTTGGATTTGGAACTGTTCTGATGGTTTGGTATTTCTTGTTTTTCTATAGGATTTTGAACTGTTCTGATGGTTTGGTATTTCTTGTTTTTCTGTTGGATTTGGAACTGTTCTGATGGTAGATGGTTGGTTTTTCATTTTATTTTCTGCATTTTTGTAAATGAAAATATTAAAAAAATATTTCGTTTATTGGTCTCATATATCAGCCTAATTCTTTGTAAGGGAATTAAATATTACTTGTTTTTAAAAACATGTCAAAAGTCGTGCATTAAAAGGCTTATTAGATCTGTTTCTGATGTTATGATTAGGTGTGTATACTAATAACAGAGAATTAATTTTCAGTAAAATACCTCAATATGTTATTAGTAACATATAATCTTCTGTTGTCCAAATTCGTACAACACTAAAAGACTAACTAACTACAATTGTAAACTTACAATACTTAAAGACCATCCTCTAGGTTTACATTGACAGTCTTCAGTGCTGGTAGGGCCTCTCGTTTCCTTCTAAGACCATCCTCTAGATTAACATTGACA
Source organism: Gigantidas platifrons (assembly GCA_002080005.1). Classification (NCBI taxonomy): domain Eukaryota; kingdom Metazoa; phylum Mollusca; class Bivalvia; order Mytilida; family Modiolidae; genus Gigantidas; species Gigantidas platifrons. The sequence goes on along the minus strand of MJUT01049460.1, from coordinate 320,322 downwards.
GTCTTCAGTGCTGGGAGGGCCTCTCGTTTCTTTCTAAGACCATCCTCTAGGTTAACATTGACTGTCTTCAGTGCTGGTAGGGCCTCTCGTTTCCTTCTAAGACCATCCTCTAGATTAACATTGACTGTCTTCAGTGCTGGTAGGGCCTCTCGTTTCCTTCTAAGACCATCCTCTAGGTTAACATTGACTGTCTTCAGTGCTGGTAGAGCTTCCCTCTTTCTTCTCAAACCATCTTCTAGATTAACATTGACAGTTTTCAAAGCAGGAAGGGCCTCGCGTTTCTTTCGCAGACCGTCTTCTAAATTTACATTGACAGTTTTCAGCGCGGGAAGAAAAGCTAAAATAAAAAAAAAACATACAATACAATATCTTTCTGGTGTTATTCGTAATACTATTAGACACATTGTTACACAAGATAATTTCTTTATACTCTCGTGACGAATGTAAACCTGTATATTACTAACGGATATTTGATTACTTCACATGTGTGACAGGTATATTCGCTGTGCGTTACCGGGTGATATTCATGCATCTCGTGTGAGATCGTTTTTGGTATCACAATGGAGGAAAATGTTTTGTCACCATGTGAAAACGATGGAAACTGCTGGTTAGAGCAAGTTTAACACTTATTTATTGCATAAGTCATGGTCATCGTTGGATATCTGTTACAATGAGTGTGAAATGTAGAACAGCAATAAAAGCGCTCTTCCTTTACTTTTCTTTAATTTGTGTCTGAGTGTAAAACTAGATAGTCTCTCATATATATATATAAGCTCTAAACTTAGGTATAAATATTTGCAAATTGCTTATTACAGCAATATGAAGACACACTTCTAAGATCATTTCTAATATTATAGATATGTTTTTAAAGTCCAAACAACGTTCACAAAACGTTTTATGCTTAATGGTAAAAGACATTCCCACGTTTCTTTTTTATCAACTATGTGAAATGCTTGAAATTGGTTCAAGACATAATTCATGTTGTAAGAAAAAAAACATCACAAACTTACCAGAGACTGCAAAACCTATAAAGAAAATTGAATAGATATAGAATCAACGAGAATAGAAAACATATTAGATACACATGTATAAAGTTATGCATAAAAAAGAGTTTGAAGATTTGAAAGGGGTATTCAGAATCCATAAATCGAGGAAGGACAGACAACACCATGTCCAAAAGAAAAAGGACAAAAGAACAAACAATGATCTACAAAACATTACACATAAAACTAAATATCGCTTAACACGAACCCCACTGAAAACTGGGGGTCAACTCATGTGTTCCGGAGGGGTAAGTAGTTCCTGCTCCACTAGTGGCACCCGTCGTTTAATATGCTGTGTTAACAATCTTCTTCTTAAAATTAGATATTCACACTTGCTCTCTATTCTATCGGTTGTTTACTAGACTTTCACGCGGCGATTAGTAAACAACCGATAAGTACGGAGATCTAATCTTAATTAGATTGTGTAAAGTAATTAAAGTTTTGCGAAATATACTATCTACTGAAATGTGCTAAAATATTAAGATCGCACATATTATATTCTTTCATTTGTGTCTATTAATTATATGGTTTTGTATGCAAATTTATTTCAGCTTAAATTGATCTAATCAAAACTGACATTTTCCATCATCGTTGTTCAATTAGTTTATATAATCAAATTTCATATAAAGTAATGATTAGCGTACTTGCATCGAATGCGGTAGATCGTGGGTTCAAGCATATTTCAGATCAAACAACATAATGCATCTAATATATAAAAAAAATGATTTTCAAGAGAAATTGAATTTTTTTTTTTTATAAATAATTTCAGATCATTTTATTCAAAAGCCCTGCTATATAATTACCCTATGTAGCCCAGGGGAGATACATAGGGGCCACTGTGGTTTACATAACTCATTTGACCAGGGAAAATATCAAAATGAGTTAAAAAAAAAATACACTCCCTTTCATTCACAAAATGAAAATTACAAACATACATGTACATTTAATTTAACAACATATATCATCATTTTGTCTTCTCACAAAAGAGTTTGGGTTATCAATAATTAAAGTAATAATTACGACCAATCCAGTCAATTAAAATTTTACTGGACAACCTTATATTACCTATGATTTCTTACCCCTCAGTGTACCCCACTTATGTGTCGCCCTGTTTATTATATACGTAACAGTCACAGCAGCATGGGTTTGATGTGTTGAATAGGATAATTATAGTGTATATTAAAAAGATGGATTTAATTCTATATTATATATATAACTGGTTTGACTATTGTGTGCAGACAGTAATAATGTAAGTACAGTTAATTATCAATAAGAGCAATAGGAAGTTGATAGCCTGGTAGTTGAAACTAAAATACAACCAAAAAAAATGTATATAAACAATTTGCACATGCTACAGAAGCTTCAATTTGTTGGAGTGTCTACGTAATTATACCAGTGTACAAAATGAGTTTTTCAATTCTATAAATGTATCATCATCATAAATAGCAGATAGAAACGACAATTCATTTTTCAACAAATTAATAATTCTAATTTTATTCATAGTCTTTTTCTGATATTTAACAACATTTCTTTCTTTCCAAATAAAATATTTTGTAGACAACAAAATAGTGTTCACCAACTTTGCAATTTTCTTCAAGTCTTTATAAAAAATTCCTAAACATATATTTTTTTTCAGATTTTTCCGCCAATATATTAAATTTTCTAAGAAAAAAGTCATTGAACTTTTCAAAAACTTCTATCCAGACACTGTCAACAAATTTACAATGTACAAATAAATGTAATAAAGTTTCCTTTTCTTTAGAAAAATGACAAGATCCATTTAATGATAAACTCATACGTTGCAGTCTTTCCTCGGTGTACACTATGTTATGTAAAAGTTTGAATTGTAGTTGTTTAGCTTTTCTATTAGCCCGGTTTGAATAAATTATAGCCCAGATAGATTTCCAGGGTAGTTCTGTGTCGAAGTGCGTATCCCATTTGTTTTGACATATAGGAACACAATTCGCCACAAAATAACCCTGAATTTCCCTCAAACGTAATTTACTGTTTTCTAATATTTTTTTGTTTTTATAAAACTGATACGAGTTTTTAATTCGAAATGGAAGATTTGCCTTTGCATTTAGTTCGACTGGTTCGGATTTAAGCATTCTTATTAATTCTTGCGGTATGGCTTTCTTTATTCGGCTATATTCTGAAATCCAATTTCTTCTATCATAAAGACTGTTGAATATTTCGGTAGAACTCTTAAAAAAAAATGTGTTGTCATCCCATATATCTTCAATTTTCTGTATACCACTTAAACTAAATGAACTAAAAAATAAGGCATTACCGTTATAGCTAAATTTTGCATTTCCAAAAATGTTTTGATCCAAAATGTCTTCCTTTACATACAATGTTTGTGATGCTAAAAAGAAGGACCATGAATCTAAAAGTCTCTTGTAATAGTTAGATATCTTCAAGTTTCCGATATTTTTTAAGTCAGAACATTTACACAAAAAGAAGTCTGACGCGAATTTGTCATCTAGTGAAGTAAGCCAACATTTCCCTATTGCATTCCAATTATCGGGGTCTGAAGTGATAATTTTATGCATACTTTTAACTCGCTTCGACTTTATAAAATTATTAATATTGACCATTCCCATTCCCCCTTTTTCTTTTGGTAGACAACATATATTTCTCTTAATTTGGTTTGTTTTCCCATCACAAATAAAAGACCAGAGTAAATTATTAATTTCACGCTCGTATTTTTCGGGAATACCCCTCATTTCGATTTCGTACCCGATCAAAGATAGAACAAACGATTTTAGAATAAAAACATTTCCCTCATACGTGAGATCTCTGGATTTCCAAACCTCCATGCAGCTTTTTATTTTCTTTATCTTTTCTAGCCAAATGGAATCAATATCGACACTATATCCATGTAATACACTAAGCGCTTTTATAGGTTTGTTTGACCATTTAATATTACGGAACCGTGGATTTTTATTTCGCCATTTACCCAAATACATTCCTACTGTTTTGTCTAAGTTCATCTTGGCGCCAGATGCTTTTTCATAAATATTCAATATTCTAAACGATTCCTCTATAGATTTTTCTGTTTTTATTAATAATCTGAGTATCATCAGAAAACATATTCAACTTAGCCTCCCTTCCTGTATGACCACTTCTATGTGGTAGCTCAATCCCTTTTATAAAATAATATTAAACAATTAACGTACCCAAACAGCATACTGACAAACAAACAAACAATGTAGCCTTCATGGTCGTAGTGTTCTTACGTTTCTAGAGTATGTTGATGATGGTCTGTGAACTCGCCGCTTTATATAGGTACGTGTATCATATCCTGTGATTTAAGATTCATTATTACTCTTGGTAAACAATAATATTACGGAGAAAACAACAACATCACCTGAGCTTCCAAGAACCGCTACAGGAATTACTCTCAATACATGTATTAGTTTAAAAAAAAAAACAAGTAATTAAAAATAACGTTTTTTTATTTTCCAGGAATCGACACAAACTTTGTTTTCTAAATAATAAAATTTGTCTGTTAATTTTGAGAAAAAAAACAAAAACTCATTAATAACCTTTAAAATGTCGACGTCCTTCCCAGAAGACGATGTAGATTACATCACGTTTTATGTAGGCCTAATTAGATATACTAGTACCGGTATAACTAATAGACCAACAAGATGTAAACCCGGATTTGATATTATACTAGTACCGGTATAATTAATAGACCAACAAGATGTAAACCCGGATTTAGACAACGATAAATACCCTTAGATATTAATTTTGAAAAAATTCGACAATGTCTGCAAATTTAATTAAAAATATATATATATTAGTAGTATATGGGGACAGCTCAGTTAGTATTTGTGGGGGATCCATGTGGGGGATCTACCGGAAGTCACGTGA
>MJUT01049460.1:236315-251576 GCA_002080005.1 Gigantidas platifrons | reverse complement strand
CTGATCCTAAAACTATGAAAAGAATCACCATCCTTTTGCAAACTCACAAACCATGGATTATCGATCTAAGGAAATGTCAATCGAGCCTTTTAGATGCGAGTGTCCCATAAACTAAGAAGAGTTTGAAGATACCAAATGGGTACTATGAATCCGTAAATCGAAGGAGGATAGACAACACAATGGTCAAAAGAAAAAGGACAAACAACGATCTATAAACACTATGCATAAAACTAGAGATCGAGTTGCACTAATTTATCCCAACCATGTTTTATTGAAGTATCTGTACCATGACAGGAACATGAGCGGCCATGTATATGTGTGTTAGGGGTATCGGGGTTGTTGTTGTTTTTTGTCTCTGTTTCTGTCATTGCTTCGTTTAATATTTGGAACAGAGCTGACGGGGTGGTATTTGTTGTTTCTCATTCTGTTTCTTTTAGATACGATTTACACTAAAAATATAACAATGATAAATGAACATTTATTAACTTTTATTACGATTGACAGTGTTCCATTTATGATTCACACAGATCAGTTGTTTCTTCATGATCACAGAAATTGAATGATGGTGACTCTGATATACAGGCAGGAGTACGGGCATAATATTCTTCATGCTGGATATCATATCCGATGTCTACCTGGAAATTACACATTTCCTCGTCATCGTTAGACCTAAAAATAATAGATAATAATGACAGTATTTGTCAAATTGACATTTATATTATAATTTGACACCTTTGTAGTGTTTATGAACAAGTTATATTCAAGGGTATGTTTATATTTATTTATATTTAAAAATGCATACTGGAGGATAACTTCATTAATATTTTCAAGTTATAATAAGAGTACAAAAATTGTTAGTATAAATTTGTTACCATGTGATAAAACGAAGAACAAAAACTACCACACTGTTTGTTTCTAATACTGAAACTAGATAATTGAGCATGGGGCCGGATGAACTTTGACATAACAATATTGTTATCTCAAGTGATGTCATATAAATTGGTACTGTAAGAGTAATAAAATGAAGAATAATGAATATCTCACTGTCGCTACAATTCCAAAGTTCAATATATAAATCATAGAAAGAGTAAAATCGATACCCCTGACACATAAATACATGACCTCTGACTTCTAACACACAAATACATGACCTCTCACTTTCCTGGCTTGATACAGACACTTCAATAAAAAAAGGTGTGGGATCCAACTAGTTGTATGGGCCCAAATCTCCCCTCTAAGTGAGATGATACGGTCATGCAATTGCAAAATATTGATTAGATTCTTTGAAAATAAGGGTAATAACAAAATTACCGAACTCCGAACAATCTTTCAAAGGGGAAAGTCAAAACTCATAAGTATATAAACACAAAATCAGTCAACAACCGGAAAACCGTAATGATCCAGACTTGGTACAGGCATTTCCAAATAAATGGTGGGTTGAATCAGATTTCAAGGCGCCAAACCTCCCGCTTTCATTACGGTTCAAAGACAGTCATGGATGTATGAAAAGTATGATTACAACCGCGCAATGTGGACGTATTTCATCTATGCATTCGACAATGTGGTATTTTTTTTTCATTTTATTAACAGTTAGCGGTTGTGTGTGTGGTTTTTTTGTTGTTGTTTTTTTTGTAGCCTTATGGAATAAAATATCATACCAAAACGTTTTATTTGTGAATCTCTGTTTAATTGAACTTTATTTTCAATTTGATAAAAAAAACATTTCTTAAGCTTAGTGCTTTGTAATAAATGATTCATAATTACTTACCCAAATTTTACAGGTGTATCTTGTTTAATTATATACAGACACCTTGCAGCCTGAAACAATTCATATATTTGTTAAAATTAATTATCTATAATCATTTCTTCGTTTTCTGTGTAGTGTTTTGTAGATCGTTGCTTGTCCTTTTCACTTATTTCTTTCGGTCATTGTGTTGTCTGTTGGTATCTTCATTCTCTTCTACAATGAATGAAATAATCAATTATCTACCAACAAGACAACAATAGCATTATTGAGTGATAAGATGTTCGGTCCATTTAACTATTTGAAGTTTTTCATCAGAACCATATTTATAACAAGCATTTCACAAAAATGCATTTCAAAGAAAACATTACAAAGCACATGCTATAAAATACTTACTAATACATCTCCTGTTCGTATCTCGATTGGTCCATTAGGAATATCATATTGAACCTGTATATATAAAAAAAACAACATGTGAATACTGTTAAAACATACCATAAAATATAATATTGAGATTTTAGAATTAAAGTTATGTTATTTACTGTTAATAATATGCCTATGGAAAGCGATAGTAACAAAACATGCGAAATAGCTGGTTTCTCCCACGTACACTGAGGTAAAGGTGAGAAACGCCTGATATTTCTTGGAAACACTGCAGTTTCAGCCTGGGATTTCCCGAGATACCAGGTTTCTCGTGCATATATAATTGGTTAGCATAGAGTATTTCGTCTTGAAATCATAACTATCAACAGTAACATGGCGGATGTCACTGGTAGATCATAAATTTCTAGCCCTTCCGGAGCACCTGAGCCCACCACCGGTTTTAGTGGGGTTCGTGTTGCTCGATCTATGATTTTGAGTGTAGTGTCATGTACCTGTATCAGCCAATACAACACGATGCATACCTTTCCTCTTCCTTTGGCTAAATGGCCTCCTAGATAGATCAATGTTTTATTCCGAATTAGAAAGCCTTCTACAAAGACGCCTGTTTGAAACAAAATAGATATCAATAAAGGTTTGGCTTGGTTTATGATGTTTAACGCCACTTTCAGCAATATTCCAGTTATATCGTGGCGGTCAGTTTTGTTGTTAGAGGAATCCGGATTACCCTGAGAAAACCGCCGACCTCTAGCAAGTCACTGACAAACTTTATCACATAATGTTGTATCGAGTACATCTCACCATGAACTCACAACTTTAGTGGTGATAGGCACCGATTGCACAGGTAGTTGTAAATCCAGCTACAATACGATCACGACCACGACAACCCCTCAATATAACATTATAACAGTTCGAAATTATTATTTCCTAAACACATTCTAACCCAGCTGGTATACAGCGTTATTTAAACGTTCAAATGACGTTGTATGCCTGCTAACAATAAGTGATGAATGTCTTACTGATCTCCTCAATATTTAATGTTAAAAAAAAACAGAAACTCTTTTGCTAGATCAAATTGTATACATGTACGTATCTTTATTATGCAGGAATGAACATGATGTATGTAAATTGAGCAACAATAAAAAGTAAAATTACAGTAACAAAAACTAAATATTTGAGTTTGTCACGCTTTAAAGAAAATAACCTAGAGCAATGAATGTGGTGTTTAAATTTCATTAAAAATATTAGTTTGCTACTAATATATAAAATCTTCGCATGAAAGTATATTCTTTGGTATCTTTTGACTTTTGACCATAACGTCTGATTTCATGAGGTTTGACCACATCACCAGATTTCATTAACAGTAGACTGTAAGGCGACTTATAACAGCTAGTAATTAGACATTTTGAAAGCAGTGGTGGCTTGCTGCTCTCTTCAAGGAGAATCGTTTCTACTGTATTCCACTATATCCTGGTTTTCCTATGGCAATCTTAATATCTGCCCATAAACCCGTCCCATTTCTACCTAAATCACTTGTTTGTAAACTTGTTCTATCCATTTCTATAGCTTAAAGAGTCAGCATTCTTAACAACAACGTTGCTCACGAAACTGGTAACAAAGTCATGGTGGCGACGGTAAAATGTAACTAATGAATTACCATAATGATGGGTATGAACCATATATCGAAACGCAAATGCAGTAGGTCTCTTCCATGCACACGCCATCGGTACAAAATAACCTAAAAATCAAAAACTTATCTATAATGTTTAGTATATAATTATACCCCCGCTCCACCGGAGGGGGTATACTGTTTTACCTCTGTCCGTCCCAAGATATTTTTCGTCGCATTTTTCTCAGCAACTATTGATGGCAGAAATCTGATATTTGGTCACAAGCTTCAAATATGTATGCCATATTGTGGGATGCGTTTTTGGTCCCATCAGAGTCCTACTTCCTGTTTGCCCACTTAGTTAGTTTTTATACACATTGAACATATATTCTGGGGTATCGTAAGTGAGCATTAGCTCACAGTTCATCTTGTTTTCTTTATTTGTAATTGACATTTTCCCTTTGATCCTACTGAGGTGTGTTGTCGGTATCAACGGTCTGACTCTGGCACATAACGTTCTAGTTATAAAATGAAATTTTATTCATCATATGCTAATAAAACTAGTTTACTTATTCTTGCTATTTTTCTTGAAAATATATAAGTATTCTTTTTTGTTAATTTAAATGAAATATTAGTACATGTATTTCAAAAGTAGAAATGGCGATGGATCTGATACACCGAGCAGACTTTAACGACAGCCTACATTGTACTAACAATGCTAGTAATATGCACCTGTATGTATACATACCATTTGGTGATTTACCCGGTATAAAGCCACTGTTTGCTAAAATATATTCCTGAAAGTTAAAGCTTGTGCTGCAGAAAAGAAAAAAAAAGAGATATTTTGTTCATGTTATTTGTATATTATTTGATTCTATTTTAGCGCACATTGGTATTTAATCTAAATTTGTATGTCAGCATGAAGCTAAACTTCCCATAGAGATAGGTAAATGATGTTTAAGATATTGCAGTAAAATGTAAGGGGCCATCGTGATAGTGATCGTATGGTAGTTGCATTTACAACTACTTATGCAATCAGTGCATATACCACTAAAGTTGTGAGTTTAAACCCCGTTAATGGCGAGGTTTATTCGATGCAACATTATGTGATAAAGTTTTCAGGGACTTGTGACAGGTCGGTGGTATTCTCCAGATACTCCGGTGTTATCCACCAATAAAATTGACCGCCTTGATATAACTGAAATATTGTTGAAAGTGGCGTTAAACACCATACACCAAACAAATAAGACCCGTTAAATCTAAAAGCACATGGGGTCACAGGTGCACTCACCCTATGGGCTCATTCTGCCTATGAATTCATTCCCATTTACTAAATTTGTTAGCATATATTATTGGGTACAATGTTCATAACAACAGCTTATACAAATAAATATATACTGCCTAATTGGAAGCCAGTATAATCACGTAATCTATGTAGATTTTTATTATCACAATAATGTGACATCAGCTGATAATTGCTATCCTATTGGTTTACTTGCTTCCAATAACAAATTATTTGACTCTCCATTCTTTTGAATTTGAGCGATACCTGATGTAGGTTATTCCAGAAATTAGATATCTACGTTTTCATTACCATCACTGATTCGATACCTCTGATGGTGGACTATTAGTCCCCGAAGGTGTCATTTTGATTGTGTACTTGTCTTTCCTGTAATTGTTTGTTTAAACCATAATGAGTTTATTTTAATATGTGTTTATTTAGACGTTAGCAGTCAACAACCAACCCTGGTGTGTGTGTTATAAGCTAACATGGTTAGAAATAAAGAATAAATATTTTTTATTACAAAACAAAATATATAATTTCATAAATCAGAAAAACGTGAAATACATACGGCTTCTTTACAAACTCTATTGTCACGTTTGCGGCAGTTGTTTTAGGGTCTGCAAAATAATACAAAACAATGTAAAGAGATATACAATTAATTATTTAAGAATTGAATGCATTCCTTTGAAGTTTCATTGGGGTATGAAAGCGTTGACCATAATTTATTTCTTAATTATCTTCCGGTTAGTGACACGTGTACAACAAGTGTGACATCACTGACTTAGCACTATGAAAAAATGTATAACGTTAAATTCATATATCTTTTTAATGAAAAGCAACAAATAGCACACCGCCAGATATATAGAAAAATCGTGAAAACAGGTGGAAAATCGATACCCATATGACAGCTGACTCTACTAGTATTGTACAGGCACTTCATGAAATATTGGAAGTAGTTAACTAGTCTTAAGGTCACAGACCCTCCCATTTTTCCACATGTAATTCTTCAGAGAATTGATGTTGTTTGTGAAATGGTAGAAAATAAGTTAATTAAGAAATAATTCATGGAAGCCAGAGTTTGTATACAGTTTTAACATGGGTAACATTATTTTCGTACAAATTTTATCCCGAGCGTTAGCGAGTGATAAAATGCAACGAAAATTATGTTACTCATGTTAAGACGTGATACAAACTCTGGCTTCCATGAATTATTTCGATTCTAGTAGGAAAATCTAACTTATGTTTTGAAGTGGAAGTCGGTAATGGCAATGCATTTCATAACAAAATTCACTAACCTTCATGTTTTACAGTTTACAGTTGTTTTTCTTTTATGTATAAATAGACTGTGATGCTATGAAGTTACTGATATTTTCCAATTTAATGGCATTTTGAATTTAGCAACTTAAACAAGTAAAATGCTCACAAAATCTTAAAAATAAATCAGTAACCATGTCTTTCAATGTCATCAGCGTTCCTTGTAAACGACTTCCGAGAGATGTTAAATTTCAAAAGTCAAAGTCCATTGATGGTTGTCTTAAGTATTTATTCTGAAAAATATCGGTAAAAACAATACGGACATGTTTATGTTTGTTATGCACCACAGTGCTGTATGAATACATAAATTCACTAGGGAATTATGTTTGTAATTTGTTCGTCAATACGCATGAGCGAATTAAAATATATCGTGAGTTTTATCACAGTATTGTTTATATAGCCAATGAAGGACGTCATGTTAGAATTGTTAACAATCCTCATATCCTTTTTAAAAAAAATCAAATTTAACACTTACGAATATAACTTTTACCAATTTCATCTAATGACATTGAATAACACATATATCTATCATGCTGAAAAATTTTACAGAAATAAAAAAAAATAAAAGGTTATTTCCAGACAGGGCATACTATATTACTTAAAAAATTTCACAATTTAAATTAATTAGTAAGAAAGCATACGGATGTACATGAAGATAGGAGACTGTCGAACATAGTACGTACACACAACATTAAGTAAAGGAACAGTGCTGTTAATGCTGTTCTGCATTTCACACTCACTGTAGGGTCTGCTCTTCAACAATGAGCAAACTCATACCATAAAATGATTGTGAAACGGTCCCTAGCCTGCAGTTGAGAGGTATTTTATACTTCTGCCGATAAACGTTACATCTGGTCATATCTGTCGTTTTGATGTTTTTGAGTCTATATAATTTAATATCCCAACTTTCTAACCGTCTGACTAGGGCCATAACCGATGAGGATTATTCCAGAAATACGCTGTGCGTACTACATGAGATTTTGCGTTTTATTACTTGTAGAAATAACTGACATGTAATATTTTTGCTGGAAATAATAATTTAAACCCATCCTTGCTATGAAATACAATCAACTGTCTTTTTATGCTGCTCGATGCTTATGAAATCCAAAAACGTATTATAACGCCAAGCATACAGCCAAGGAATATGGAAATTAAAATAACACAATATTTACTGTGTTGATACCTCGACTCGTTGACTGTTAGTCCCAAATGGTGTCATCAACTCAATAGTTGGTGTTTCAATATGATACATATGTATAGTTATTATTGAAATTTACAGTTTTCCTAATTAATGTAATTATTATTGAAACGATCTGTGGTTGCTCCTAAGGACTTTAAATATATTTGATTCCAATCTTTAGATCTAGGGCGTACATGATGAATGTTATTTTAGACCACAATGATTCTTCAGCAAACAAGTCACAGGTCTTACGCCAACTTGGTAAATAGTTGAATTGTTCCGGCTAACAATGGCTATAAACAGTTGAATTGTTCCGGCTAACAATGGCTATAGATAGTTGAATTGTTCCGGCTAACAATGGCTATAAATAGTTGAATTGTTCCAGCTAACAACGAGGTAAATAGCTACTTTTTTGCAAATAAAACGCAAATTCCAATCATATATTTGCATGGGAGTTTATTAACACTTAAAACATACCCCTTATTAAGTAATCTTGCCAAAATGGTGTATGGAGTAAGCGTTTTTAGCTACAATTTGTCATATTATTATATTCTTACATCTTTGGTCTGTACTAATGGCATGGATACTATCAACTTGTATCTTTCGTTGTTGTCGCCATCTTTCTGATCTACTTTTATATACGGTAGTTCCCTTATGGCATATAGTACAACTGTAATAAAAAAAAGCAAATTATTTAAGATTTTAACTATAATTGGGTACCTTAATTTTACGTTACAAGGAACAGACTTGGCGCAAAGAAAATCGTATGTTGGCTAATAATCCCCTTACAGCTAAAGAAAGCCGTGATCTTCAATTGTCTGTACACATGCTACTGAAGGATACAATGAAAATGTAGATATCCAAGTTATTTCGCACGACGCGTTTCCCGAATAACCCTCATCAGGAACGCTCACAATCGACGGAGGGGAATCTTAGTTTTTATTGATAATTTCATTAGGTAGAAACTGAAAGTTTCAGTAATAAATATATCTAATAAACCATGTCAGTGCTGAAACACTGACTGTTGGAGCGGATGATACCCTCGGGGAGTAATAGTTTAACAGCAGAGATATCGACCTAGTGATAGAAATTAAAACGTAAATATCAAATTTAGCGCGCACGATGCGTTTCTGAAATAACCTTCATTAAAATATATTGTAGGATTGATTGATTGGTGTTTAACGCTATATTGTAAGATTATTTGAACTTTATGTCGAGTGGAATTTACATCAGTAAGTTGCATTTTCAGTCTATTTTTGGTCGCTTAAATAAATAAACATACTTTTATATTGCTGATTTTGGTAAACCTGTTTACTAATACAAGTGGTGGGGAATCTGTAATACATATTTTGAATATCTTATATATTTCATTTTGATTTCTTGCTCCCAAAGTTTGTTTTATTGGGTTTCCAATATTTTGAGTATATCTTGTTATTGATATTCTTCCAGATGCGCGTCGTATGCGCTAAATTTGATATATACGTTTTATTACATGTAGATATAAAATTGGAATGTAATACAGTTGTTGAAGATGATCATTCAATCTCAAATGTTTCCTATAAAATTGATTAGTTATCGTCTTCTTGGGTTGTCCAATGCATATAAAATCAATAAAGCTTTCCCTTTTTCATGATTTATCACCGGATTTTATACAAGATTCCTGAGTACCTGAGGGCCCGGGTGGCTCAATGAGTTAGGTAGTTGGATTATCTAACAACTCATATAAGTCTATCACCAATACGGCGTGGGTTAGCGCCCGCCTTTGTAATTTACAAAAAGGGTGCACGCGACTCGCAGCCACAAGTGATAAAGTTTACCAGTTGCTTGCCCATGGTCGGTGGTTCTCTCCGGCTTCTTCCACCACTAAAACTGGTCGCCATGATATAGCTGAAAGTGGCGTTAAACACCACAAATCAAATCAACCTGAATTCACACCATGTTTTAGGAGAGTTTGTGTTGCTCAATCTTTCGTTTTTTTGTGTTTTGTCTTGTCGATCATTGTTTGTCTGTTTTATTTTAGCTTTTGTATTATCTGTCTTTCTACTAACGGCTTCTGATTAACCTTCGGTCTCTTCATACATTCAATGTAAATTCTGAATAACAATACAATAATACTTACCAAACAAGCTTGTCAATGGGATAAGGTAGAAAATCATCCTCATTCTGGATCAAAAGTCAGAAATATATAAACACAGGCAGTAAATAAGTATAGAGATAAATTTTACGAAATCTAAACCACAAAATAATCATTCATTAACCATGACAGTTTTGTTTGAAGTATATTTTTCATCTTATGTAATATAATTAATTAGAGCGAATATGTTTTTATTCACAAGTAAGTTTACCTGTATTTGTTTGTATTTTGTTGAAATAGGAGTGAAATAATTATAAAGACTTACGTTGAAAAATCGCTTGCTACTAACAATAATATAGTAAAATATGAAAAAATAATTACTTTCGAAATACACTTATTCATATATATTGAATTGTAAAAACTTTGCAATCAGTTTATTTATTTAATTATCATTTTTGAGATTATGTCAAAATATTTTGAATCTAGAGCCATACATTTACCTTAATAAATGGTCTCAAAAGTTTGAAGACATTTATGTTGTAAATAATGATAATTTGTATATCACGTTGCTTATTTAAGTCACTCCTTCTCTAGATGAATTCTATGCAAAATGAAAACAAACATGTGAATAAGATAAATATTTTTTGTTCTCATTGTTGTTTATTACATTTAAATGTAATATTAATTGCGTGAATTGTGTTTCTCTTACATAATTTAAAAATATCGTAGAAAGACACAGGAGGCACAAGTTGGATAGAAATGATACTCTTTCTGTATTTCATCTTAACTTTGTTTGGTGGTGAGTATGGTTAAATTCATATTTTTGTTTATCAAAAATAAATGTTTATTTCAAGCAATAATACTGAATAATAATAGATTTTCGTGTTTATTTTTCAATGTTGTGTTATTTTATTACACTTACTGCTTTTATGTAATACAATTTGAGACTTGCAATGTTGTTTCTTGTCTACAGATATATTTTATGATATTTATAACACGATTTCGGATTATTACTACTTATGAAATAGTTGCATAAATGTGATACATATGCTTAATCGTGTTAAAATAACTGATAGAAACACTACCTTATAATAAAATATTTTTTTTTATAAAATCATTCAATAACAGATTATTTGTTCCTTTCGTTTTTAGTGGTAAGTTCGGTTAGAGAAATACCCTATATTACTGTAGACAAACAACCCAATGGTGATGAATTGTTCAGTATGGTGGTAACGTTGCCAGTCATAACGACGACAGACGTAAGTACGATTTTTAACATTGTTTACCATTGTACTCGTGTTATTTTGTACGATTACTATTGTTAGCTGTGGACTGTACTTAGTGCTAATCGATCGTTCGCTTTGTGGTTGTAACACCGCTTTATTTCACTAATTATATTTATATTGTATCGTTTAGATGTTCTCATACTGGACATAGGTATCTCTAAATAAACGTTAGAGAAAATCGAAAAGGGCAATCAAGAATGGACAATCCAGTGACACTGGCGACATAAAACACACAAGTTACAGGACAAACACAAACAAAACACAAAACAACACAGAAAATTAAAAGATGCGCTCATCTACACTAATATTAAAAGCTTCATTTGATAACCATATGTTGCCATCTTGTAGATAAAAGAAAGATATTCACTAACAAATACATTCACTACTGGATAAACTTTTTTGTGATGTCTTCAACCTATGCCAACATTTTGAAATATCATATTCAATGTATGCCAACAAGCATTTTATTACAAGTGTTTATATAACAATTATTGATAGTTACATTGTACAGGTAAGTAAATTTGGAAATGCAGGTCTCAAAAGTGATATTTATTAAGAAATTGTTTTTTTTTTTCTTTCTAAAAATATAAGAATAAGTCTGTTAACATTTAACAAAAAAGTTTTGTATATTTATATTTTTTTAAATATCTGAATTTATAAGATACGAATAATTCTTGTAAAAAATAAGTGATTGTTAACTGGAAAAAATATAAAAATATAAGGTTTTGTAAAAATTTATAAATGAAATAATAATTCTGTTAAATTAACTAAAACAGTTTTGTAAAATTTATATATATAAAATAATAAGTCTGTTAAAATTTAACAAAAATCTGTAAATAAAAAAGACGAAATCTAAAATTTTAGAATGATTTAAATAAACAATCTTTTAAAAGCCTTAATTTATAATATTATATGATACTTATGCAATTAAAAAGTCTTAATTTAAAATATTATATAATGCTTATGCAATTAAATAATTTTCTTAAAATCTAAATTTTAGAATAATATGTATTTATAAATTTAGAATTATCAGAGAATATTTTTAATTGCTCACTCCAAGCTTATTAATCATATAAGATCAGTCATTTTCACATTGATGTGATTTAGGATAATGTTTGATAACAGTAGTTACTGAATAATGATCCCTACTTTAACAGAGTTGACCAAGCTAACAAAGGGTATGTATGGGAACCCAGTAAGAGTCCAGTGACTCCAGTCATTACCTAAGTTACAATAATGTCCTGGTTTGTTTTCATAAAGTTTGATAATAAAATATATGTGTTCATTATGTCCTGATTTATTTTCATAAAGATTGGTATTCATATATATATGTATGCTGATATACTGCTTAAATTGTGTTATTCATTCAATACTCACACAAAAACAAGTCAACTTCTACATTGAATAAAAGTTAATTGTGGACTTGGAGTACATTGATATCTCCCCCGATTTTACACTAATTAAACATGACTAGACATATGTTTCACGACTAATCATGTGTTTACATAACAATTAACCTATTCAACCTATGCCAACATTTTTTATTACCTTTTTATACCTATTTTTCAAAATGTTGGCATAGGTTGAATGAACCATTTTTGTATGTATGCTTTTGTTTATCTTGTTAATGTCAACGAAATAAAATTAAAAATAAAAACAAAAACCACACCGTCAGAACAATTCTAAAATTCACTAGAAAAATCATAGAAACAAAGGCAAAATTGACACTCCCTTGATTTCGTGCAGGTACTCTAATTTAAAAAAAAATAGTACTTAGTCGGACTAAGCCAGTTTTATTAATAAAAAATAATCCGTTCATAATAATAAATTTCATTTCAAATTAATGCAATATAAATTCATGCAATAATCTACTCTATGAATATAATGTTTGGCAGTTTAACTTTGGCGTCAATGTTACCTTCGATTGCACAGAAGAGTTTGAAGATACCACAGGGCATAATCCGCAATTTGAAAATGGTAAGCCAACACAATAGCCAAAAGAAAATCGACAAAAGGACAAGCAACGAGCTACAAAACACTTCACATAAAACTAAGGATTGCTCAACACGAACCCCACGGGGGTGAACTCATGTGTTCCGCAAGGGGAGGAAGTTCCTGCTCCACTAGTGACACCTGTCGTGCTACTCTATTTATAAAACCTAGTTTATCTATGGCTTATGTGTCCTATTTTTTAGCCGGAAACATACATGGTGTTTTCCAAGTCACTCGATGAAATAGGAGAAGGTTATGTTCGTAAGTATATGTTATTTATCTTCAATACTCGTATTACTATATTGAATAAAAGACAAGGAACACCAAGACATGATACATAATCGAAAATCAATTTATGAAATAGAGACAAAAAGACACAATAAATCAACATAGACACAAGTATAGAACACTAAAGATGAACAAGACGGATCCTATCACAAGCTGAGAGTGAACTCTGATGTTCTAGAATGTGTGCATTCAATATGAGGAAATATGTTTAACAATGATCAAAATTGCATAGACTCTATGGGTTAGTAACACACACACACACACACACAATTAACATATTCCCTACAGTTTACCACTTCAAAATAAAGAAGAAATCAAACATATTCTGGGTTACGCATCGTGTATATTGGATATTACATGTTCTTAGAGCAAATGTATAAAACGATCAGACGAATAAAGAGTGTACAGGTAAGGAGATATTTTTTGGCAAAGTATGATCGACATGAAAAGTCACCAGTTTTGTTGAGGACAACTGTGTACAAAAGATTATCAAATATATAATTACGGCATTGTTTTCCAGTAAGATTCACAATCGTCGCAGATCATGATATCGTCCATCACGTGTCTTTAGCAGTGTGTGAAGAGCCATTGGTTGTTGGCCTGTGGTAAGATAATTTATCCGAATTCAGTTTGCTCGTCTCGTAGGTAATTGTTGGTGAAATAAAGCCTTGTTGAAATATAAACCGCAAAATATTGATCGTGTTACATCTCTGGTGCATATTTTAGAATTGACATAACTTATAGAAATATGTACCATTTTGAAACGTGAGCACATCTGTGGAGTGTGGGTGAGATGAAGAGTGCGTGACCATGCCTTATGTAGTTGCAGTAAATCTTAATAATTTCAATTTAATTACAATGTCTGTCACATCATATATGTGGAGGAGAGGTACTAGTAGACCGTGCATGTATGGCATCCTCATTAATTAAATAAAGTATTAGAGTAAATTAATAATAGTGAACGAGTTTCCGATTAGATTTGGGATCAGCTCTGATGGTATGGTATATTTCTTTTTCAATTTCTGTCATTTATCAACAAAATACATAAAAACATTGTATTATCTACATATATTGTTATTGTATAGTCATATTGTTTGCTAAGCATATTTTTGTTGGTTGTTTTTTTTACACAAACAACGTGTATAAAATCATTGCTACACAATATAACATATATTTAGTTGTCACAGACAATATATTTTTTAGGAATCGCGCAATAACAAATGGTAACTCTTGTAAAGGTAATGCAGTAAATTTTGGTGGCTGGGATGACTACTCTGATAAGAACGGGCTTGAAACATTTCCAGATGGTAAGTCGTATTAAGATTTTGTGTTTCTGCAGAACATTAATTTCATCAGGCACGATAAAAGTCTACAGAATGGAAAGCCGAATCATGATGTAAAAGTATTTAAATGCAAGCAACCCAAAAGACATAAACAAGATAACCAACATTGGCTAAGCTTACTCATCCCTGGGGAAGGTGGATCTTAACATTTATTATAATGACATTACTTAGGAACTAAATTTCAATAATTGTTTATTCATTTTTAGAAGCAATTGGTATGAAACAAATATAGATTTGTGTTACATTGTTACTATTTCAGTTTTTAACTTAATTTATTTGTTGAAATTACTTTGGTATTGCCTTTTCCAGTGTTTGCTTGTTTGCTTGTTTGCAAAATTCAACCTCGCGATATGGTTTAAATATGTTCAAATGTGACGTTCAACCGCAAACAATAATAATATGTGTGTATTTTACTTTTATTAAACGATATTTAATCATAAAATAAAATGTCAAAGAAAAGTTTGAAGATGTCAAAAGAGGAAATAAGAGACGGGCAGACAGCACAATGGTCAAAAGAAAAATGACTAAGACACTACACAAAAATATATAACATGAGGAACACGAATCCCACTCAAAACACGGCGGGCGAACTCATGTATTTCGGAAGAAGCAGTTTCTGCTCCGCTAATGGCTTTTATCTTGACGAAAAGTAGTTTTCCGTGTGATACGAATTTTTACGCTGTAATTACTCCTTGTATTTGTATATATCAGTAAATAGTTTTAGATTATTATAGACCTACCTTGATTTACCATTTCTTTTTAATA
>MJUT01049460.1:195935-235848 GCA_002080005.1 Gigantidas platifrons | reverse complement strand
CAGAGGTGTCGTTGAAAATAGGAGCAGTAACTAAGATGAAGTATTTGGTTACAGAGGTGCATTTTAAAAACCCAGTAAAAGGTACATGTAATAAAAACATTATTTTTCACTAAAATCCAATAGAAATCTGTTGATTTATGGAATAACGGCATTGTGTGTGTAAGAACATGCATAGCTTGTTTTTGAAGTACGAAGAACTTGTATTAAGACAAATTGTTGACAGATATTAATAAATAAAATCTAGATAAAGAAGAAGTCAATTTTTATACCTATGCTGTATTGTTTTAGAATTGACCATTGTTGAACTATTGTGGAGGAACTTTAATTCGTGGGTATTTATTTCCGTGGTTTCGGTAATACCAGTAGGTACAAAGGTTCTAAATATGTTGCTACAGTAGTTCCATGGCGAATTTATTAACTTATTGATTGAAAGAGGAATGTCGAAATCTTGATGATTTTTACTATTTTACAGTAGTAATTAATAACTAATAAAGTAGAAAATACGTCGCAGCGTCTTGCTAAATTTGACGACATCTTATATATATATATAATAAAATAATGCGCCCAAAATTCTACTATCATTTCAAATGTTTTGTTCATTTTAGACCACAAAGTTCCACCTGTTAACGTAACACTCACCTTTGTGAAGGAACCGTAAGTTTTTTCCAGTTTATTTCACTTATTTCAGATCTGACTACATAGTTTTATAGTCTTGAATGTTATGATTTTTATTGCAACTAAATTCGATAGTTAGCGACACAGTTCCTTTCTCCTTTACATTTTAAATTTGCTAATATCAATAATAAAAGTCTAAATCTAAAGGTGATCGGATTTATATGTTTTTACGATTAAAACTAAAGAATGTTTGTGACTGTTAGACCGATAGTGTGTTATTTTTTGTAATTTTCTTAATACTTATTTCTTTCTGGTAAATCAACGAGAAGTATTTTTTTTTAAAGTGAAATAAATATATAATAATTAAGCTGACTAGTCAAATAAAATGACTATATTTATAAGCGGCTGAAACGAAATCGTGTCGATCTTTCAATGTGGCAATACAATTTAATAACCTTTTATTTACTCCAGAACGAAATACAACTTTCAAACCTATGTGATGTTGACTGATGGGTTGATTCCAGCCAGAAAAGATAAAGGTACTACTGTGTGCAATTCTTAAAACATGGTTAGAACTAGAACTACTAGCTTACTAACCATAATAATGTACTGCCTATCTTTATGTTGGTAATTTTTGTGATAATATCAGGACTGGATTGCTACAAACCTCCGTTAAGCTTAAATGTCATTTACGACTAAATTGACTCTTATATTTACTTGAAATATACATAAAAATAATCTACACTGAAAGCTTAATTGAGACTTAAATTTAATGGAGGTTCGTGCAACCCAGTCTTGGTCCTTTTGGTGCATATGTCCTTATGCATTTTCATGATATAACAGATATTAACTTATCTTAGTGTGATATTCTTTTATAACAATACACGAGCATTATATTTGCTTGAATTTAAATATGTTTTACCAACGGAGCTCAACGTATGCTGTCCGGTAAGTCGCCATATTACTCTTTGATGTAATGACTTATGTAATGATATTTTTTTATTATTGAACTATTAGGTTATTTCGCTGAGATGGCATGTCCATGGAAGAAACCACCAATACAGGCATATAGATACTATATGCATACTCATCATAATGGTATGTATATATTTTCAATTAATAACAGTCAGATATATCAATATTTCTTTATGTTTTTTTTTTTTTGCAATATTACTTATCTTTAGATTTGTAAAATACATGACATATAATAGGAATAATTATATTTTTTGTTAAATATTCGTTTCACCAACAACACGTTTTGTGAGTTCATTGTTTAAAGGTAGATGTGTAATTTAGTGTGGAACAGGAACTGCTTACCCTTCCGGAGCCTCTGAGGTCACCCCCGATTTTTAGTGGGGTTCGTGTTACTCGATCTTTAGTTTTATATGTATGTTTTGTAAATCGTCGTTTGTCCTTTTGTACTTTTACTTTTGGCCATTGTGTTGTCTGTTCTTCTTCGATATACGGTTTCTGATTGGTATCTTCAAACTATCCTTCATCAGGTACGCTCATAGTCAAAGATAGAAAGCCAAATAATTTAAACGCATTTGAGAGGAAGAAAGCCAAAGGTCCTAAACAGGGTATCCAAAATCAACTATACATATGCTGTGGGTTAGGAATTGAAAATACATGCAATGTATATGTTTTGCTTATTGTACCGAGGATCTATCTTAAGATTTCACTTGTCGTTGGTTGTAAAGGAATAGAACAAAGCCATTTTGAAAAATTATTTTAATATAAAACTAGTTTTAATTGCCCCTTCAGTTTTCTCTAACGTTTACTTATCTTAGTTTTATTCAACGGACAGGTTACATGGCAGAAGCATTCCTGATCAGAAATAAAACGTGGACATTAATTGGGAGTCAATTGACTCAAACCAAATCCAAGGTAAATTTTACTTTGTGTTACTTTATTCCCCCCTCTCCTAAAAAAGTTCGATTACAAACGTAGGCCACTGTAAAATAGACGAGGTGTTTTTTAATACTATCCAGTACAATAAAATTTAAATAAAAAACACAAAAAAAACAATATCGTCGAAACAGTTCCAAATCCAATCGAAAATCGTAGGAGGCTAAATCGATTCAAATAACACACATATGCATGACCTTTCGCCTTTCTGGCTTTTACTGTGTACTTCTTATAAATGTCATGTATATTAAATTGTAGAAGAAAAAATTTTCAAAATAGCAAAATCTAATATAGTACATATTAATTTTTCAATTTTAAACTTTCCGATATTGTTGTCTTTATTACTAATTGTTTTGGAATAAAGCTCGTATACCTGGATCAGTAACAAAGGAGTAGGTATGATAAGGGCAGAAATTGGCCTAAAATATAGGCAAATTTTAAATAAAACGTATAGCTTTCATTGTTTGTTGATTTTGTAAGATCTTTACCCCATCTAATATTTTGGTAACAATTTTCCATATTTGCACGTGCAATGACGTAACACTAGTCAATGAAAAGTCTATTGTTTCGTGAACATATGTGAAATCTAAAAAGAAATGTGTATTTAATGTCAATTTTCAGTATAACCACAAGCAGGTACCAACGGCATATTTTAGTATGATGTTTAATATACATAAACACATATCTCATTTAATTTTTGTGTTGGTACCCGAGTGTGGTCAGTATGAATTCTGCAATCAAAAAATTATTTTAAGGTCGATTTCTCGTCAGCGGCCATTTTTTATTGACCGTTTTCATCCGCAATAGATAGGAATAGAAATCGACCTTTTAATCTCATCCAAAATAAAGTTGGTTTATCGTAGTTGTTTTGCTACGGGAGTATGGTAAACTTGAACAATTTTTATGAAAAAGTTTTGACGTTATTTAAATAGAAAAAAAGCGGCTAAATTTTGGAGATGATTTACAGTACTGCCGACCTGATTGTGCATTGAGTCCGACGTGGGTTTTTTTCATGTGTTACTATGCTAAAGCATACTTTAATATTATCCCAACAAAAAGTACAGAAAACAAAACAAACAACCAAAAGGAAAAATCACGTAATACTATCTGATCAGTAGTATCGTAGATACGTCAGATTATCTTAGAAATTAATTCATTGGACATGTAAACAACACATGAGAACTTTCTATTTTTAGTAGTCCCTTTACTTTTTATTATTATTAATTTGTTTATGTTGAATTTCTCAAAAAGTGAATTTCCGATAAATTTCATTTATATATAACTTAATTCTACAACCTTAATATTCACGTTGCCGTGGCGTAATGGTTAGCACACATGACTGCCGTAAACAACATCGTGAGATCGAATCACCGATTATTTTTTTTTCTGTTTTTTTTTTTTTTTTTTTACAAAATCATTATGCATCATAATAAAACGTTTTTGATGTGCTAACATTATTTAATGTTAAAATAACCGTTAAAACAAAATATCAAATGTCCATATATTATAGCACTTCATTTTGGGTTAACTACTCCGAGCACTGAAACTTTTTTAAAGCATGACAAATAAAATAACTTGATATTTATTATACAGACACAAGATGAAATTCACATGCTCAGATTTTGATAACTGATTGATGATTATTTTGATAGATTGTCATTATATTAAAGTTTTTCCCCATTTTCCGTGATATTACAATTTACATACAGATACTTATTTAATATCGGAACTTCAGTATCCATTCATTGGAGTGTTATAATGTAAGTTTAATCTTGATGGATTATTGCAAGTAAATTATGAACTGACCATAATGAGAATAAAAAACATGATTTTCCCGTACAATAAAAAAAAGCCCACAAAACATCATTCTAAAAACATTGTAACAATATTGATTATTAAATAACATGTATGAATCTCTTGATGCTGTACATTCCCCAGTTTTTTTAATTGTGAAATGTTGGGTAACATAATAAGATAGAAATATAGCTGATAATTTTCTAGTACTAATTCTTAATCATTAGTAAAAGTGATCGTTGCTTCCCGCCAAGTGAACAATTCTTCAGCTATACCATGGCGAGAGCAAATTAAGTTTATATCAAAATGGTGCTGTCTGGTTTGTTCTAGACTAACACACTTAGTTGGAATTTTTAGTTCCATCTCAATGCTGGGCGGATAGACATGGCCATTCACACATTATCATGATTCCGAGCCAACCAGATTTTGTTCTAATGCTTTACTGTCGTGTGCTTAGCAGAGATGCAACACATACCAATTGTATTCAACTTTTAATTACAAAAATAAAAAAGAAATGACGAAAGGAAAACGGATCGTACAATAAATGTTAACATTGCTATCGTTGCCTTGTTTAGTGCCGACTGAAAAAAATGTTATACAATGTATAATGAACTGATATTGATCCCTTTTATACAATTTAAACCATAAAAGTGTTTAAAAAAAAACCAAAGAACACAACTTATTCTCATAAAGAAATATATATTTACGGTAAACATATCGTGTTCGAATATGGCTGAATATTTTTTTTTCAAATCTTAATGGCATATTATACATGTACAAAATGTACATTAAAACTCAAAAGCAGAAAAAGTAGAAACTATAAAGTTCAGAAAAATAACGTTAGAAAGGGTAATATATATTAAGACTTTCCTAAATGTTGCATTATTGTGGCCAGAGATTGTTGTGTGTTTACTGTGATGTGCTCGTCACATGGATATTGACTTCCGTAATGAGTGCAAATCTTACCGACACTAAAAGTTAATTGATGATGACAATGAAGTGAAGCTTCTACTGAAGAATTTAATGCATCTATGACATTGGATTTTTTTCGATAAGCATTATTACCATTATCACATAGAAGTACAAGTATGTACCCTTGTCCATCGATCTACACGTCCATACGATCATGCACCCTAGGTTTTGGTTAATTTATGGATATACGTCAAAATCTTGAATATAATAAATGGTATAGTCACGATACAACATTAATGATATTTTGTATTAGATAATGCCTGATATTGTCCTTGATGTGTCAGTGTTGCCTCCGTGTTACCCTTAAGCACTGTTGCTAATTATGTAGGAATAGGTTCAATTTTCATTTACTAGATAGGAATAAAATGCTGTGTCTTTAAGACTAGACATCAGCTACTAGATATAGCTTAGCAATCATGTGCGGGCATTATGATTCCCCGATAGTACATTGTGTTGTCTGTTTTCCCCCACTATAAGATATTGTATATCGGGTATTATTAATTTAAAGAAAAAAATACCTGAACCTCTAGCCATACAGTGATTTCAGAGGTTTTCATGATTTATTATACCCCCCTCGACGAGAGTCGGGTGTATATAGGGATCCTCATGTCCGTTCGTCTGTTCGTCCGTTACACTTTTGGTTTCCAGATAATAATTATAGTACTGCTCAACCAAATCTGTTCAAACTTTCACACATTGCTGTATACCATAAAATGCAGGTCAAGTTTGATTACGGTGTATTTCACATTTACAGTTCATGAGTTATGGCCGTTTTTCTCTTAGAAAATAGGAACTTTTTAGGCTTCTGGATGCTATTCAAAGTTTGGCTCAACCAAATCTTTTGAAACTTTAACACAGTGGTGTGGCCCATTAAATACAGGTAATGTTTGATTAGGGTGTATTTCACATTTATCGTTCCTGAGTTATTGCCCTTTTTCTCTTAGAAAATAGGGACTTTTTAGGTTTCCAGATGATATTTAAGGTACTACTTAACCAAATCTTTTCAAACTTTAACACAATGCAATGTACCATAAAATACAGAATAAGTTCGATCATGGTGAAATTGACATTTACCGTTCATGAATTATAGCCCCTTTTCTCTCAGAGGATAGGGCTTTAAGGGTTTCTGGATAAAAATTTGGAATGCGGGGGTATCTGTGATCACCAGATCAACTTTCCTTAGTTTTATTATTATAGTATTCTAGTTTTTTAAGGTATGCAGGTAAAACAAAATTAAAAAAATTTGACATCTCACGGTCTATGTTAATTTGTCATTTTGTGGTAAATTGGGTGAGGGGTTTTTCAGTTTCCATCCGTTTCCATGGATTCATTTTAAATTTTGTATTATTCAACATGGATTATATCCTCTCCTGCTGCTGTAGCACTGCTTTACCATGTTGTGCAGTTGACTTTGTTCCCTTGACATTCTATTTACTGAAAACATTTTCCTCTCTTGATTTAAAAAATAAAAAGATCAACATTCGGTTATAAAAAGAAAAAAAACAATTTACAGAGCTCAGCATTGGCGAGTTTCTTCGGTTGCTAGGGATAATATTTGGTTACTAGGGACATTGGAAGGTTTAAGGAATTCTTATAATATATACTGGTTAGTAAATGATAAGATGTCTCTGCTAGGGTGCTGTTGTAGAAATGTTTTCTTGATTAAATAAAAGGTCCATGAGATCTACAGGAAAATACTGTGCATAGGGAAACCTGTTGCTATGGACGGGGCATAACTATGAATAAAAATATCAAAATGTATTTTTGGAATATGAAATGATATTTGTAGTGTGTATATCTTGAAAAAAGGGTACCGCTTAGTCAAATATCAAGTCAAAAGATCGTAGATGTCAACATTCAACTTTTAATTGCAATAATATAGGCTAATTTAATGTTTACAAAACCGTTGCTATGGTGACATAACTACGCAAAAATACTATATGTTACCATAAAGCATTGGAATATCATTTGTAGTGTACATGCACATAATATAACATTTTGTCGAAAAGACTATACAAGATATGTAAAATAAAACAACCATATTTGAATTTCAATGATTAATTGGACCCTCCTCCATTTACGTTGCTAAGCAACAAAGGACAAAGTGAAATCATCCAAAAATTTATTTTTCTTACCTTTCAATGATTGTGTTTAATATTATATCTATATAAACAGTTTCTGAGATTGGGCCAAAATCTACCCTTATCATACCAACTCCTTTAAAAGATAGAACATACTAATTTAGATTTGAGTTTATTGTGGTGTTTAACGCCAGTATCAGCAATATTTCAGCTATATCATGGCAACCAGTTTTAGTGGTGGAAGAAGCTGGAGTTCCCGGAGTGTACCACCGACCATGGGCAAGCAACTGGTAAACATTATCACCTGCGGCTTCGAGTCGAGTGCACCTTTTTTATAATTTACAAAGCTGGGAACAAACCCACGCCGTTTTGGTGATATGCTTGTATGAGTTGTTAGGTAATCCAACTACCTAACTCATTGAGCCACCCGGGCCCCATACTAATTTGCCGAATTCAAACATTCTGATATCTACATTGTTTTTATTTCCTATTTTTCAGAATCAGTTTCATATTCCTGGTGGCCCACTTGAAATAAGGACTGGAGACATTCTGGTAGGTGTAGCTTTACCAAACATATAATGTACCTCTGGTATTCTCATTGATTGTGGTATTTTTTTCTATGAAAAGAAAGGTTAATACGCAGAGATTATTTTACCAACGACGAATGGACAATCATATAGCTATCACTTGTACCAATTGTTGAGTAAGGATATAAATTTAGTATATTTATTTTTATCTCTTGTCCATCAACGTTACAGTGTACATGTGTTGTTCTTTATTGTAGGCTGCAAGATGTTTATATGTAAATAAAGGAGAAACTCCAATCAAATTTGGGTAACTATATTTTTTTCATTTTACATATCCCTATTTTAAGAGGAACGTGAAGAATAAATGGGGGAATATGCATCATTCTGACATTTAAATGTCATTCCCTATTTTACCCTTTTTATACTCTCAACGATAAAAACTACTCTGATCAAACCGGGAGTTAAGTTAACCTGCATTTCGATTCAAAACGAACGGTTAATTAGTGGTTGTTTGGTCAAACAATTGATCTAACACAACGGCAAGGACAGAAGTTGATGGTACAAATACACAAATGATGGTGGGATTAAATAGGTTATTCAGATCCTAATATATTTTTCAGAGGCCAAGCAATAACAAAAAAGAAAGCTAAAAAACACTATATGTAGAGTTTACAAAATTGAAATAAGTAATTTCATACAAATAAGAAAAATATACAACCAAATATAGTTTTCTTTGTTGATAGCATATATCTAAGCTTATTCACTATCATATAGACTTAACATTGTATTTTACCTTTCTCTGTATAAAAGTTATTCAAGAAACGCTTCATGCGAATTTAGCTAGAGATCTTGTGTTTCTATTATCATGTTATCATCGAATCAATACCTATCCTGTTGGACTATATGTCCCCGTGGGCATCAGAACCGCCCCACCCCCCCTTCTCCCCATTAGGCAGTGCTTCAGCATTAGGATGTTTTATATAACATATATTTGTTATTGAAATTCCTAAAGGATGTTATTATTATTCAAACGTATGCCCATCTCCTGAGTCATGTGAAACCTTGCGTTGTATTTTGTTGATTTAAAAAAGAGAGTAAATGAATGATTGTTGATTAATTAAAGGCCAAGTGGGCAATATTTCAACCATATCATGGCGAGAACAAACATCAACATACTTATATTTGAATAGTGCTAATGAAAACGTAGATATTTAATTTAGTGCACACGACACGCAACTCACTGAAATAAAAGTCGACAGTTTTATCATATCATGATAATGATACCTTGTTTCTTGTAGAATAACAGACAACGTTGAAATGTGTAATGTTGACCTTTATATTGGATACGAGGCCAAGTATGAAGAACATTTTCTACGAACACCAGGCTGTATGACCGTCCTACCAGAGTTTAGTTTCTGTGATCATGAGCAAACGAACGGGATATGCTATTGGTGTATCATAATGTTATTTTGTATATCTAATAAATATTATGGTATGTTATAAAGATTTTGTTCAGTTTCTTATCTTTGTCGACAAAATGAAGAATGACTCGTATTTTCGTTTTTAAAGTTACTGGACAATGACATGCCATCCAATAAACGTTTTGTACCAATCGAACAATTTTATGCTATACTCTACACTTTTGAAACGTCGTGGGTATTGACACTATATTCTGATGAGAACAACTATGGAATAGGCTTTAAAAAAATTAGAAAAGTAGGAAATAGGGATTGATTTATCATTCAAGAAAAAGAAGAACTAGGTCCATAAAACTAGCTTAAACCAGCCACTATATATTGATGTGCCTGTACCAAGTCAGAAAAGTAGGAGGTCAGGGTGTTAGGAGTATCGATTTTGCCTCTTTCTACGATTTTGATTTTTGGATTGTGCCGACAGTGTGGTATTTTCATTTTATTCAAACTTATGAGTGGATAAAGTGCTAATTAGCATTTGCAAACACTTATTGTGACCATATGATGAAAAACATAAATCAAAGAGACGCTGCTATGCAAGAGAATGCACTGATTGGACGATCATCACAAACCACATCATACATTTCCTATCGACATCCAGTGCATATTAAACATGTATTTTATCATACGAGTTCAGTATAATAACCTTTAATTTTCTTTATGCATACGTTATCAAACAAAGAATACCACACCATCAGAAGAAACGTTTGAAGATGCCAAAGTGATAACCGTAAGATGATGGACAGACGATGCAAAACGGAACGAAAAAGAACAAAAGGATAAAATAAACAACGATCTAAAAAAAAAAACCACCACACAGGAAACAAATGATCGAGCAACACGAACCCCCAAAAACCTCCTGCACGAATAACTGTTCTTTCTTGTTCCTGTCGACTTTTTTTTATCTCTTTATGAAACAATAAAATATTAAAAGGATGCTGGAAAACAATATTAAAAGCTTTCACTTCACTTTTCTATATGCCCTATAC
This sequence comes from Gigantidas platifrons, assembly GCA_002080005.1. NCBI lineage: Eukaryota > Metazoa > Mollusca > Bivalvia > Mytilida > Modiolidae > Gigantidas > Gigantidas platifrons. Next base: position 225,490 of record MJUT01049460.1, on the reverse strand, counting down.
AGATGATAGGTTCTCACTGAACATTCCATATTTCAGTATGCCATTTTCCATTCATATATCACAGTGAACATAAAGATAACGACACAATGGATAAGCGGGTCCGCTCCAGACTTGGGCCTATCTTGTCATGAATGTGATTGAAAGAAACAATTGAATTAAAACAATTATGAAGTTATTATTTTGGTGCCCGTGTAAACTTATTATTTATTATACCCTCGTCTCCCTTAAGTCCACGTATCCAAGTTAATGCGCTATTCTAGAGCCTCTTCCAATAACCAAACCTCTAAAAAGCCTTCTACAATAACCAGGACAACAGGAGACTACATTTGTCAAATTAATTTCTTGTTGGATTATACATAACGACGTCTCTCAAAACACGTTATGGTTTTCATTATAAATAGAACACTCGCATATTTTTTACGTACTTGGTTCTAACATTATACGTTTTTACACGTGTTTATAGAAGTTATTTCCCTTTAATGCGAGCGAAATGGCCCCCTTTCATGCAAAGTTCATTGAATATTCCCATAATTCGCACAATATGTTTGTGTTGTAACTATCTGACAATATCCTATTTGTTATGAAATTAAACTCAGATATTTGTCCTTGGAACCACCATATGGAAAATGTAACTCCTATAATAAAACATAATTTTAGAATCAAAACACAGGCACTTGTTTCTGTAAAAAATATATACCATATACCTAATATTATACCAAGGTACTTAAGTTTCAATTTTGATTGCAACTACCACCGCGACAATTTCGCTATTTTTCGCCTCAACGGACGTCAGGATGGCATCGAGCCTATAATCACCTTATTCTACAATAATTTATCTACAAAATGATGTATAACATGACTGCCTTTGCTGAACCTCAGCAGTGTAATAGAGCATAACACCTACGTCTTGTCCAGACATCAGGGAAAACAGTCGTCAGATGGAAATATCGGCCGCAGTGAATGTATAATTACAAAAAAAATATTTCAATAAATCTGTTATTATTATCAAAGAACAATTAATGAATTCTAAAATTTATGCAATCAAAATTACATGGAAAAGTTCTTCTATTTAATTATAATCTGCTAATTAATGTTTCACTTTTCCACGATGTAAGGGTTTATATTTTTATACTATCATATCAACCAATCAAAATGCTTACCTTGCATTCACTGCGGCCGATATTTCCATCTGACGACTGTTTTCCCTGATGTCTGGACAAGACGTAGGTGTTATGCTCTGTTACACTGCTGAGGTTCAGCAAAGGCAGTCATGTTATACATCATTTTGTAGATAAATTATTGTAGAATAAGGTGATTATAGGCTCGATGCCATCCTGACGTCCGTTGAGGCGAAAAATAGCGAAATTGTCGCGGTGGTAGATGTGTTTTTTAACTACATTTTGTATTTGACGTGTGTTATACATTATGATGGTTTTGTTGGATTGAAGTGTGTTTTGGAAATTATAATGCTCGAATATGCTACCGGTAAGTAATTTTTGTCATAAAAACTTGTGCTAAAACCGTATCGAATACGTTTCACTGAAATATTCTGAATGTAGGTCAAATCAATAAACATCCATAATAATCCCACTCGGAAGGCATTTAGATTTTATGTTATTAATTTTAGAAAGTTAATTACAGACACCGACACAAAGTCTGTCTTTTTACTAAGAATAGCAGATATGCATGTATAAATATATATATAGACGAATTTAGATGTATCGACGATATGATTGGGAGGGGGGGGGGGGGTTGTTATGAAATTATGTACAGCAAATGTATATATTTGTATATCCAGAATACAGAAGTTTTAGTTGAGTCTCCCTCTTACTGATCAGTGCTATGTTGTATTAAATTTTAGCTCTTTTCTGTAATTGGATTGATTTCAATTTTAAATCATCATTAGATATTGCAGTGTTTTTATATAACAAACAAACAAACAAAACAATATGTATCGTATAAGCCTTAGGATGTTCAATCTTTACAAAGTAGTTATTTCTTGGTTTTGAGGGATGTTGATTATTCAAATAATATGGCCAAACGTTAAATGTTTTGTTTCAGATAGTAACGAAAATGACGTTGACCTTTTCCCGTATTATTGATTTTGATAACGCAACCATTCTTGTTTTTTTTTAAATAAGTATATTCATGCGCGGTAGTTGACGCATGCCTAATTGTGGACTGACCTAATAATTTTGATATCACGTCCAGTACGTTGAGATAAGCTTTATCAATCGACACACTTCAAAGGAAAACTACACAAATTGCCGATAAAATGAAATATTAATACATGTATTTCAAAAGTAGAAATGGCGATGGATCTGATACATGGAGCAGACTTTAACGACAGCCTACATTGTACTAACAATGCTAGTAATATGCATCTGTATGTATACATACCATTTGGTGATTTACCCGGTAAAAAGCCAGTTTGCTAAAATATATTCCTGAAAGTTAAAGATTGTGCTGCAGAAAAGAAAAAAAAAGAGATATTTTGTTCATGTTATTTGTATATTATTTGATTCTATTTTATCGCACATTGGTATTTAATCTAAATCTGGATGTCAGCATGAAGCTAAACTTCCCATATAGATAGGTAAATGATGTTTAAGATATTGCAGTAAAATTTAAGGGGCCATCGTGATAGTGATCGTATGGTAGTTGCATTTACAACTACTTATGCAATCAGTGCATATACCACTTAAGTTGTGAGTTCAAACCCCGTTAATGGCGAGGTTTATTCGATGCAACATTATGTGATAATGTTTGTCAGTGACTTGTGATAGGTCGGTGGCTTTCTCCAGGTACTCCGGTTTCATCCACCAATAAAACTGACCGCCTCGATATAACTGAAATATTGTTGAAAGTGGCGTTAAACACCATACACCAAACCAATAAAACCAGTTAAATCTAAAAGCACATGGGGTCACAGGTGCACTCACCCTATGGGCTCATTCTGCCTATGAATTCATTCCCATTTACTATACTTGTTAGCATATATTATTTGGTACAATGTGCCTAACAACAGCTAATACAAATAAATCTATACTGCCTAATTGGAAGCCAGTATAATCATTTAATCTAGGTAGATTTTTATTATCACAATAATGTGACGTCAGTTGATAATTGCTATCTTATTGGTTTACTTGCTTCCAATGACTTTTAAATTATTTGGCTTTCCAATCTTTTTAACTTTGAGCGATATCTGATGAAGGTTATTCCAGACACATGTTGTGCATACTTAATTAAATATCTTCGTTTTCATTCCCATCACTGGTTCGATATCTCTGCTGGTGGACTATTAGTCCCCGAAGGTGTCAATTTGATTGTGTTTTTTTCTTTCAGGAATTGTTTTGTTTAAAACATAATGAGTGTGTTTATTTAGACGTTAAGCAGTCAACAACCAACCCTGGTGTGTGTGTGTGTGTTATAAGCTAACATGGTTAGAAATAAAGAATAAATATTTCTTATTACAAAACAAAATATGTAATTTCATAAATAATAAAAAACGTGAAATACATACGGCTTCTTTACAAACTCTATTGTTACGTTTGCGGCAGTTGTTTTAGGGTCTGCAAAATATTACAAAATAATGTAAAGAGATATACAATTGTTAATTATTCTAATATGACGTGCTGTTTTGACTTTGTAAGCAAAAATGTATAAAAATCCCCGATTTATTATGACTTACACGCGCTTTTGATCATGACGTATTTGTTCTTTTATACCCTTTTGTTTACAGAGCCAAAACAGCACGTCATAGAAATAATTTATGAAAGGGGTAAGTTTGTTGGAGATTTTAATATGGGAAGGGGTAAGTTTCTTGGAGATTTTAATATGGGTACACAATAAAGGAATGTGGATTAAAACATTACCGTATATGTCCTATTAGAATAGAAATAATTTATGGAAGGGGTAAACTTTTTACGCAGATAATGTTACCCATATTCAAATCTCAATCCAACTTACCCCTTCCATAAATTATTTCTTAAATATACAATTATCTAAAACTAGTCTAACCCCTCCACCTTTTTCTTGAAGTGCCTGTCTCAAGCCAGGAAAGTGCACAGTCATGTTGCCTCTTTCTACAATATGAATATTTGACTTCGGAATTATTCCGTCAGTGTGGTATTTTTATTAGAGCAATGCTTGTCATGTCTCAATATTATGGTGATGAATAAATTTACAAAACCTTTGAGGATTAAAATCCATTACTATATTAAGGAATCAACATTTATAGGGCAATTAATTTGCTTTATTTTCTTTCATATTCAAATGATATAAAGTATTGATACAACGCGCTGTAATAAAGATACATTGTTGGGATGTCGAGTATTAACGAATAGCACGTACAGACAAAGCAATCAAAGAGATCAACCATTTCACTTTTAGGCAGGGCTATGTTTCTCTTAGGATTTTTTTAAGCATAAACCAAATCGGTATTACCGGTATTCTTCAATTTGAAAAAAAAATCAGATTATTACTTTATTTTCTTCAAATGTTGTCGCCGATATAATGTTAAATGATCGTTCCTTAAGGCGTTTTACGTATGAAGGAGATGATTATATGATATATATACATTGTCTTTGAATATTTATTGTACGAGGTTTGCAGGGTATTTTCACTTGTTCTAGGACCAGTACAAATGAATTCTATATCCAAAGGCAGGGTTTGTAAATTGCATATACACAAAATGTATGCTGTAATGTCAAACAAGTTAAAACTATCAGATTAACACAAATAACATAGCGTATCAAATGACATTCAAGCAATTCCAAACAAAATTGTCTTCGTTGTAAACAAGTATTTTTCTAACGCCTTCCGCTCTACATAGTTCCATGGTGACCGGGAGTCAGTGAATGCAATTCACGACAATTTAGCTGCTTAAATAGAAAGATTGGAGGATAAATGTTACTTTCACAATAAGTCTATATCTCTCGGGGGTACTCTGGTTTCCTCCAACAATAAAACTGACTGATACTATATCGCTGACATATTGATGAAAGAGTGGCTTTAAACATCATGATCCTAACTCCTGTAATATTACTTACTAATGCCAGGATCACTGAAGTGAATCTGTAGCAGGAAATAGTTCATTTCCGTGGCACCTCCAACCTTTAAAGACACATCTACAAGTAGAAGTACAACAATACTTTAAATTGATGTCTTTATAATACGAAGTTCAATGACTGATAAATCTGTATTACTGTTAGAGATGCAATTATCAATAGGGGATTGGTTAGGATCCCATTAACCGGTTTAAACCCGCCACATTGTATTCCTAAGATTCCTTCATTTCCAATGTCAAATGTCGCGTTGTTCTTTGTTTTATATGCAATGATTTGAGGTGATAATTCATTGTTCACTTTGTTGATATTGATGTAGTTGTGGACCAGCACTGTTTATTTATTTGTTCTACAATATAAATACACCTTCAGTGCAATATGTCAAGTATATCATTCGAATTCAAATACAAAGGAGTGGGTATGATAAGGGTCAAAGTTGGCCCAATCTCAGAAACTGTTTATATAGATATAATATTAAACACAATCAATGAAAGGTAAGATAAATACATTTTTTGATGATTTCACTTTGTCCTTTGTTGCCTAGCAACGTAAATGAAGGAGGGCCAATAAATCATTGTATTTAAATTTATTCTTTCGCTTTTAGGAAAAGAAAGTTTATACAGTGGTGGTTGACAGTTTCAGCAATATCAACAAAGTATCTCACCTCAAACCAGTGAACACAAAAGCGACCACGACATAAAGCGATGAATATCCGAACATGTACCGAGCCAAGCGGACAAATGGGATCACAACACTTGTTATCTCCATTAATTTTATCTCCAACGCCAACACAGACACAAGTAAAGAATATCAACACTGAATCTATTTGGTCGATACTCCAATACACATATACATGACTGCTCACTTTCCTGGCTTGGTACAGGCGTTTCAATAAAATGTGCGGGATGAAGCTTGTCTATCGGCCCAATGTGAATATTGGCGTTTACCTTTTGGAAACTTGTACTCTGCAGATTTTGAAGTAACGTATCTTTCCCATCCACCAAAACTGACAGCGTTTCCTTTACACCCCCTTGTCCAACAGGACGTGTACAATCCCTGTAAATATATCATTAATGCTTCAGACCTTAATATCAGCGTGTTTGATTGGTTTTATTAGCGACTTACAGTAACACATGTGCATAACAGTTATACTAAAGCAAAATTGAATTGGCAATAATACAGATTATAAGTCAAAGAAAAAAAGCATGTGACCAGCTTGAATAGTCCATGCATATTCAGGACATGAACAGATTTAACAATATTAAAACTATACAGAAATGATGGATTGATGGGCAATCTGGGCAACGACCTTTGACTTCCACCCGGAAGAAGTATGGACAATTGGATAGAGACAGAATAATTATAATTTTGCAGTGATTACCATGCGCATACTCTTTTTCTAAATCTAAAAAATGTCTTTAACGTGCAGGCACTCTCCAAACACGTTATACACTATGGTCCACGGTCGGGTTGTCCGTACTATAACCTCCCTTATCTGCCACCTGGAGGAGGCGCTGGGCAGCTCTGTTGATTTGGCTTTTGCGAACTTTCATCAGTACCTAGTCGTAATCAGATGGACGTCTTCTTGTTTCTTCAAAATTGTAAATATTGATTAGAACACTTGTGTAGAAAAAGAGAATAGGAGTGATTTGGGAGCTGCTATCCATTCTATGGTTTCAATTCGATTTCCCAATGGTTACGTTGTTACACCAAAACAAATGATTAAATTTAATTTAATTATGAAAAGAAAATGTAAACAGTGATTGTCAACAATTCCACAGATATCAACAAAACCAACAACCACCTCTCACAACAAATTAATGAATACAATAAAGACTAAAACATATGTCATTGGAAATCCAGATCCTTAAGTATATAAATTATTAGATATTGTTATAAATACCATGTAGTATCTTTATAGCGAGGTTCTGAACAAACACCGGTTTCAATATGATGAGTTATAGTCTCATCTGCACTGATTACTGAACTGACTGAAAATATAAAGCGTTGCACTGTGATTCTTACATATATTCAAAATAAAAAAATTGAGTTATAATTCTTGCATATATATTCATCAATGTATAATTATTTCCAACAAGTTACATTTACAGAACCAGTCTCATACATTTAGCTCATCCAGTTTTCAAGAAGTGAGGGCTGGGATCCCATTAATCTATTTAATCACGCCACATATTTGTGCCTGTCCCAAACCAGTGTCTGGATTTCCATCGAAATATATACTGGTCTTTATTGTGATTTCAGTAAAGATGAGAGGTGATTGATTGTTTTGTTGATATTTGTGAAATTGATGAACATCACTGTTTAACAGTTTTTTTTCATAATTCCATTGTTTGAAATTCGATTAAAGATATGTTTTTTTTCCTATGCTGTACTCATTTGTATCACATTGTTTTCAAAATTTGGTTTCATATAAAATAGATGACTTAAAGTGATTCTAAATTCTAGTTTGTCCCCTTAGCCTATGAAAAAATACAAACTTATTTTTCTCTACGATTTAATGTAGGTAGATATAAAACTTCATATTTCCGTGGAGTTTATATTGTTCATTTTGTCCAATTACATTTTGTCATGTCTTAGTTCCGTGTAAGATGTCCTTTATGATTTCCATGTTGTCCTTATCTTCATTTGTTTTGTAGCGGGATCATGTATTTATTTATATATCCTAAGGTCCAACACAGTTTCCATATCAGATGATGTCCGGGTCATATTATACTACTGCGATGGGTGCCATTAGTGGAGCAGGAGCTGCGTAATACCTTTCCACTCTTCTACGCTTTTTACCCATATCCCTTTCCCCCTCACTTACGCTTTTTACGCTTACCCCTTTCCCCTCACTTACGCATTCTACGCATTCTGTTGCATAATTTCTTTGAACATAAATACCGAAGAATTAAGTCGCTATGTTGCAAAAGTTGTACCAGTTAACGAAATTACAGATTCCAAACCTTCTATTTTCAAAATAGGAAAATCCGAGTGTGATATAAATAACGTATAATATCTATGAATATTCACGAGTGCGTTTTTTTTTCTCTTCAAACTTTGCATTTATCTGTGTAACTGGATAATTTACAAATTATTTATTACTTATTGTTGTAATTGTCATAAAGTGTGTGAGATACATGTAGGAATATGCAAGGTAAATTTGTAAAATAGTAATTTTTCTGTTTCCCCATTGTTTTGGCATTAATGAGACAGAGACAGAACTAACTACGATTATATTATGTTATGACTAATCTCTTCCGGTTAATGACACGTGTACAACAAGTGTGACATCACTGACCTAGCACTATGAAAAATGTGTAACGTTAAATTCATATATCTTTTTAATGAAAAGCAATAAATAGTACACCACCAGATAGATAGAAAAATCGAGAAAACAGGGGGAAAATCGATATCCATATGCTAGCTGACTCTACTAGTATTGTACAGGCACTTCATGAAATATTGGAAGTAGTTAACTAGTCTTAAGGTCACAGACCTTCCCATTTTTCCACATGTAATTCTTCAGAGGATTGATGCTGTTTGGGAAATGGTAGAAAATAAGTTCATTGTTAACAATCCTCATATCCTTTTTAAAAAAAAACATATTTAACACTTACGAATATAACTTTCACCAATTTCATCTAATGACATGGAATAACACATATATCTATCATGCTGGAAATTTTTACAGAAATAACAAAAAAAATAAAAGGCTATTTCCAGACAGCATACTATATTACTTCAAAAATATCACAATATAAATCAATTAGTAAGAAAACATACAGATGTACATGCAGATGGGAGACTATCGAACATTATATGTAGATATGAAATAAAGTAAAGGAACAGTGCTCTGTTATTGCTGTTCTGCATTTCAGTCACAGTAGGGTTTCATACCCTAAAATGATTGTGAAACTGTCCCTAGCCTGCAGCCGAGCGGTACTCTTCACTTCTGTCGATAAACGTTACATCTGGTCATCTTTGTCGTTTTGATGTTATTGAATGTATATAATTTAATATCCCAACTTTCCAACATTTTTACTAGGACTATACCTGATGCGGATTATTCCAGAAATGCCCTGTGTGTACTACATTATGTTTTCGTTTTCTTACTAGTAGAAATAATTGACATGTAATATTTTCGCTGGAAATAATAATTTAAACCCATCCTTGCTATGAAATAAAATCAACTGTCTTTTTATGCTGCTCGATGCTTATGAAAATCCAAATGCTTATTATAACGCCAAGCATACAGCCAAGGAAAATGGAAATTAAAATAACACAATATTTACTGTGTTGATACCTCGACTCGTTGACTGTTAGTCCCAAATGTTGTCATCAACTCAATAGTTGGTGTTTCAATATGATACAAATGTATAGTTATTATTGAAATTTACAGTTTTCCTAAACAATGTAATTATTATTGAAACTATCTATGGTTGCCCCTAAGCACATTAAAAATATTTGGATTCTTGAGCGTACATGATGAATGGTATTTTAGACCACATTGATTCTTCAGCAAACAAGTCACAGGTCTTACGCCAACTTGATAAATAGTTGAATTGTCCCGGCTAACATTGGATATTAATAGTTGAATTGTTTCAGCTAACAACGAGGTAAATAGCTACTTTTTTGTAAATGAGACGCAAATTCCGATCATATATTTGCATGGGAGTTTATTAACACTTAAAACATACCCCTTATTAAGTAATCTTGCCAAAATTGTGTATGGAGTAAGCGTTTTTATTTACAATTTGTCATATTATTATATTCTTACATCTTTGGTCTGTACTAATGGCATGGATACTATCAACTTGTATCTTTCGTTGTTGTCGCCATCTTTCTGATCTACTTTTATATACGGTAGTTCCCTTATGGCATATATTACAACTGTAATAAAAAAAAAATATTTAAATTTTAAATATAATTGGATACCTTAATTTTAAGTTATAAAGAACAGACTTGGCACAAAGAAAATCGTATGTGTGCTTATAACCCCCTTACAGCTAAAGTGGGCCGTGATCTTCAATTATCTGAACATATGCCACTGAAGGATGAACTGTTAATAAAATGAAAACGTAGATATCCAATTTAGTGCGCACGACGCGTTTCTCGAATAAACCTCATCATGTACGCTCACAATCGAGGGAGGAGAATCTTAGTTTTTATTGATAATTACATTAGTTAAGAGCTGTAAATTTCAGTCATAAATATATTTAATAAACCATACCAGTGCTGAAGCAATGACTGTTGTGCGGATGATACACTCGGGGACTAATAGTCCACCAGCAGAGGTATCGACCCAGTGATAGTAATAAAAACGTAGATATCTGATAAACCATGTCAGTACAGAAACACTGACCTCTGGGCGGATTATACCCTTGGGGACTAATAGTCCACCAGCAGAGGTATCGACCCAGTGATAGTAATAAAACGTAGATATCTAATAAACCATGTCAGTGTAGAAGAACTGACTACTAGTCGGATGATACCCTCGGGGAATAACAGTCAACCAGCAGAGGTATCGATCCAGTGATAGTAATAAAAACGTAGATATCAAATTTAGTGTGCATAATGCGTTTCTGGAATAACCTTCATTAAAATATATTGTAGAGTTGATTGGTTGGTGTCTAACGCTATATTGTAAGATTATTTGAACTTTCAGTGGAGTACAATTTACATCAGTAAGTTGCATTTTCCGTCTATTTTTGGTCGCTTAAATAAATAAACATACTTTTATATTGCTGATTTTGGTAAACCTGTTTACAAATACAAGTGGTGGGCAAACTGGTATACATATTTTGAATATCCTATATATTTCATTTCGATTTCTTGCTCCCAAAGTTTGTCTTATTGGGTTTCCAATAATTTGAGAGTACCTTGTTATGGATATTCTTCCAGATGCGCGTCGTATGCGCTAAATTTGATATATACGTTTTATTACATGTTGATATATAATTGAAATGTAATACAGTTGTTGAAGATGGTCATTCAATCTCAATGCTTGCTATAAAATTGATTACTGTCCTCTTGTGGGGGTTGTCAATACATATAAAATCAATAAAGCTTTCATCTTTCATGAGTTATTACCGGATTTTAAACAAGATTCAGGAGTTCCTGAATTCTCGCCCGGTCTTAGTGGGGTTTGTGTTACTCAATTTAAGTTTTCTGTGTAGTTTTTTTTATCGTTGTTTGTCCTTTTTTTTCTTCTAACATTGTATTTTCTGTCTTTCCAATGACGGGTTCTGATTACATTTGATATTTCCATATTCTTCAATACAGCTAAGCTGAATCTAAATATCAATGAAATAATACTTACCAAACAAGCTTGTCAATGAGATAAGGTAGAAAATCATCCTCATTTTTTATCAAAAGTCAAAAATGTGAACACAGGCTGTAAATAAGTATAGAGATAAATTTTAGAATCGACTAACATTATTTGTTTGTTTGTTTACGGTGGTTTCTACGAAATCCATACAACAAAATAATCATTCATTAACCATGACAATTTTGTTTCAAATATATATGTCAACTTATGTAATATAATAAATTAGAGAGAGGGTGTGGTTTATATACAAGTAAGGTTACCTGTATTTGTTTGTATTTTGTTGAAATTGGCAGAAAATGATTATATTGACTATGATTGAAAAATCCCATGATATGAACAAAAGATATCTTAAAATGTGTATCAATTAATTTTGTTTAATTACATACACGTAACAACGCTAAATCATATATTTGAATTCAATTTTTAATCTTTTCCAATGAGTATATTTATTATATAATGGTTTTGCAGATATTTCAATTATAGCCTAACATTTACCTTAATAAATGTCCTCAAAAGTTTGTAGATACTTTTGGTGTAAATAATAATAATTTCTACATCAGGTGTCTTATTTAAGTCACTCCTTTCGATAGATTCTTGTATCCGGGACATCTTAATGGTTTTCGTAGAAATTGTATGCAAAATAAAAACAAACATCTGACTAAAATTGATATGTTTTTTTATGTACATGTTGTTTAATTACTTTTAAATATAATATAAATTGCGTGAATCGTGTTACATAATTAAAAAAGATCGTAGAAAGTCACAAGAGGTTGGAACGAAATGCTGCTCTTTCTGTATTTTATATGCATCTTGTCTTGTGGTGAGTATGCTAAATTCAGTAATTTTTATCAAAAATAAGTTTGTATTTCAAGCAATAATACTAAATAATAATATTTTTTCGTTTTTATTTTTCAATATTGTGTTATTCTATTACAATGACTGCTTTTGAGTAACACAATTTGAAATGTGCAATGTTGTTTCTTATCTTGGTTTCTTAAGAAATTTGTTATGGCATATATAACACGATTTTGTTTGATGACTATTTATGAAAGCATCTGAATAATTGCATAAATATGTTACAAATATATAAAAGTGCAAAAATTCAAAGTCTTCTAAATGATGTAAATGGCTTTCTTTGGTGTGTTTAACGCCACTTTCAACAATATTGCGGGTAAAAGGGACGGAAACAGATCCTGTTGTCATCTGTAATATAGATACAATATAATTCTATAAAATAATCTTTGATTCCAAGTAAAATCTTAATGCTTACTGATATAGCGTTTAGGCATGTTAGTTATATTTTTTGTCTTTTATAACTACTTCCTGTATCTATTCACCCTCCTCCCAGAGGGTGTGCCGGGGGTAGAGTAGGAACCAGGTTTCTCCGTCCTAGAGGCACTAGTCCTCTAAAAGGGGGAACCCCGGGGTATAGAAATGGGACCGAGAGCTTCTTTCGCTTGAAGTGGCGTCCGTCGGTTGTGCGGGGTGTATAAATTCACAACCAACCCGTCCTTCGGATGAGACGCAAATAAAACCGAGGTCCCGTGTTGAGAGATTGCCACCCTCTTCGCACGTTAAAAAGCCAGTGTAACAGCTTATTATGAACATTATGCTCATGATGAGTGGTCCATAGGAGGCCTGTTGCACTGGCTAAATTATCCGTCCCTACCCATCACCTTTCCTTGTTTCGAGTCCCGTGGCGTTTAATTTTTTTTCTCGTCCTGAATATAGCTGAAATATTGCTCGCTGGACGTTAAACATCAGTCAATCAATCAATGTATCTATTCATGACCAGCTGTAATGCCGACATTTTGCAATATTGTTTGTTTGTAGGTGTTTACGCCACTTTCAACAATACATGTATTCCAGTTATTTTGTTGCGGTCAGTTTTATTGGTGGAGGTAACCGGAGAAAACCACCGACCTGTCGCAAGTCACTGACAAACTTTATCACATAATGTTGTGCACCTGGCCCTAATCGAGATTCGAACTCACAACATCAGTGGTGGTAGGCATTGATTGCACAGGTATTTTTGCAATAGATATTTAACATAAGCATATGCAAAATGTATATCAAAGAGATTTGTGTAAATTAAAATTGAAGACTTATTTATTCGAGACTCCCACAAAGAGCATTAATTTATTTATGACAACCACTATCCCTGTAGATTAAATATAGTGAACAGAGTCCTAGCTAGTTTGCTAAATTAAACAAACACTGATTTGTGGAAAAGGTCATTTAATCATTATCATAAATTGCATATATAAAATTGTTACATAATACAACATAATCATGACTGAAATTATATAATAATTACATAACATCAAATGAATAAATGACATCAAATAGCACAGGTGGGGACAAAAAAGTGCCCCGTTGAAAATAACTGGTATAATGATCTAAATTAAAATTGGGTGGTAAGGGGGAGAGGGATTTAAAAAAAATCCCATATAATTTCGAACATCCGAATTGGTCGACAGTGTGTTTGCAAAAGTACGTGAGGGAATTACCGCGTATGCTAAGAATAGAAATTCCTTCCGCTCTCATTTTGCATATAAATAAAATAACACAGAAATAAGATAAATGTTGATTATTTTGGCAAATTATATACATACATATTTTATAAATATTTGGAACAAATTAAATAATTAATGTCCATAATAATTCAAATAACATAAATTAATATAAAGCACCAATCAAATGTCTTCTAATATCATGAATGTTAATATAGTCCATCACAAATATCAAGTCCAATTACACAATGTGATATCAACCTGCAAAAGACTAACAACTTTTGTTAATATCAAATTAATGTGAAAAGTAAAATACAACATTCATTAAAGAAAATTTTACAATTATAAAACAAGAAATTATCTAGTAGGACTATATAAATCCTTGTACAAAGTTACATATTAATCAATCAATCAAACATTAATACAATGATTTAAGTAAAAATTTTAATGAGGGCGGGAGGGTGGGTAAATTAAACCGTGTTGTCTCAACCAAATATTTAAACCGAATGATAATCGCATGCGGGAAATTTACAGGTGAGTACTAATTATGAATCATCCAATCAGAGAGAGTTAAATCTAAACAGAAAGGTACACATGACTGAACTTAATTTGAATATCGGCGAGAGAATTAATAATTTTTACAAATAAAAATTTACCTGTTGACCAATCAAAAGTGTAAATTAATTGATCACGCACTGACCGTGTGAATTTACACACATTTTTCGGCAACAGGTTTGCAAAGAAACATGACCACGGATGTTGAAATAGATGTTGACCAATCAGGAGTGCACATTAATCGATCATGCACAGACCCTGTGAAATAACCGAAATTTTACAGAAATTGCATCATATATAATTATACCAATAAACAATCCTGTGAAATGACCTAAATCTACAGAAATTGCATAATTAGAAATTGAATCATATATCATTATACCAGTAAATAATCACACGAGGATTAAGAATATTCTTAACATGTAATCAAATAATAATATTTAATATATTAAAAAACACAATTTTTGTAACAAAAACCCAATATTTATATTGTTGACATAAATGATTTTATTGTTCCAAAAAAATAAATTTTATACAATGTATTTATGTGATTGGTTGATATCAAATATGCTAGAAGTATCAATTATTGTAATGTTGTCCTAAGATTAATGGTCTATTGCCAACCGATTCTACCTTCCTAGCCAATATTCTGTTAATTAGGATCATTCTCTTACTGCTATGTTATTGTCCATGTTTATGCTGTCATTCATGTTTATGATAGTACATTTTTTTGTATGTGGTCTTTTTGAGTAGAAGGAAATCTGTACATTTTTTTTTATCGTTTGTTTATATCTATATTGCCGTTGGTTTTCTAATTATCAAGAGGAAAGAATTTAACTTTGCCACATTGACGTGTTTTCACCTGAGCAGGACCTGCATTTCCAACGCCATATACGTGGTCTTTTCTATGCTTAATGTTTTGATGTTAGAGGTTTTTGTTCGTTTTTATTGATATTGGTGGAATTTATTTCATCATCACTGCTTAAATTTTCTTTTCACAAGTTATTTTTCACCATAAAATACATGTTAATAAAATTATTTTGCATGCATATATTCAATAGCACAAAAGGCATGACTTTGTATTCATTTCATTTATAGTGGTGAATTCTGTTAGAGAAATACCATATATTACTGTAGACAAACAACCTAATGGTGATGAATTCTTAAGTATGGTGGTAACGTTGCCAGTTATAACGACGACAGAAGTAGGTACACTTTTTAACATTGTTTACAATTCTCTACTCGTGTTATTTCCCACGATTACTATGATTAGGATGTGTGTGCTTCAGTATTAATTGATCTTTCGTTTTGTACTGTTCTATTTCCCAGATTATATTTTGTGCATCGTTTATATTTTCTTATTCTGAACAAGCTGATTTGCACTAATATTGAAAGCTTCATTTTGTCACCATCTGCTGCTGTTTCATCTTCTAAATAAAGAAAGATTTTCACTAACGAATACAATGTAACTACTAAAAGAGTTTGAAGATAACAAAGTTGCAATCATAATCATTTTTCGAAAAAGGACAGACAATACAATGGCCAAATGAAAAATGACAAAAAGACAAACAACGATCTACAAAACACTTCACACAGAAAATATGGATTGAGCAACACGAAACCCATGGGGGTGAACTCAGATGCTCCGGAAGGGTAAGTCGTTCCTGTCCCATTAGCGACACCCGTCGTGTTCCTCTAGTAATAAAACCTAGTTTATTTGTGTTTATTTATCTTTTTAGCCGGACACATACATGGTGTTTTCTAAATCACTTGATGAAATAGGAGAAGGTTATGTTCGTAAGTATATGTTATATATCTCCAATACTCATATTATTATATTGAATAAAAGGCAATGGAACACTAATACATGGTACATAATCGAAAATAAATTTATGAAATAGAGACTAAAAAACACAATAAATCAACATAGACACAAGCATAGTAAACTAAAGATGAGCGAGACGGATCTCATCACAAAGTGAGAGTGAACTCTGATGTTCTGGAATGTGTGCATTCAATATAAAGAAATATGTTAAACATTGATCAAAATTGTATAGACTCTATGAGTTAGCAACACACACACAATAAACATACTCCCTACAATTAACCACTTTAACTTAAAGAAGAAATCAAACATATTCTGGGTTACGCATCGTGTCTAGCGGATATTACATGTTCTTAAAGCATATGTATAAAACGATCAGACTAATAAAGAGTGTACAGGTAAGGAGATATTGTTTGGCAAAGAATGATCGACATGAAAAGTCACCAGTTTTGTTGATGAAAACTGTATACAAACGATTATCAAATATTTAATTACGGTATTGTTTTCCAGTAAGATTCACAATCGTCGCAGATCATGATATCGTCCATCACGTGTCTTTAGCAGTGTGTGAAGAGCCATTGGTTGTTGGCCTGTGGTAAGATAATTTATCCTAATTCAGTTTGCTCGTCTCGTAGGTAATTGTTGGTGAAATAAAGCCTTGTTGAAATATAAACCGCGAAATAGTTAACGTTTTACATCTCTGGTGCATATTTTAGAATATACATAATTTATAGAAACATGTACCATTTTGAAACGTGAGCACATGTGTGACTGTGGAGTGTGGGAAAGTTGAAGAGTAAGTGACCATGTCGTATGTAGTTGCAGTAAATCTAAATAATTTTAATTTAATTACAATGTATGTCACATCATATATGTTGAGGAGAGGTACTAGTGGCCTGTGCATGTAGGGCATCCTCATTAATTAAATAAAGTATTAGAGTAAATTAATAATAGTGAACGATTTTCCGATTAGATTTGGGGTCAGCTCTGATGGTATGGTATATTTCTTTTTCAATTTCTGTCATTTACTGTGACTGTGTTTTAATAATGGAACAGTCATAGGATAACCAAATGCATCGTCTTTGTAATATATTAACAGTCATAAGATATGAATACACATGTAGGTGCTTGACATTTGAAATAGTTTTTTTTTTCTTCATAATATCAACAAAATACATACATACATTGTATAAAACGTACTATCTATATATATTGTTATTGTATAGTGATAGTGTTTGCTAAGCATATTTTTGTTGGTTTTTTTTTACACAAACAACGGGTATAAAATCATTGCTACACAATATAACATATATTTAGTTGTCACAAACAATATTTTTTTTAGGAATCGTGCAATTACAAACGGGAAATCTTGTAAAGGTAATGCAGTAAATTTTGGTGAATGGGATGGTTACTCTGATAAGAACGGGCTTGAAACATTTCCAGATGGTAAGTCGTATTAAGATTTTACGTTTCTGCAGAACATTATTTTCATCAGGCACGATAAAAGTCTAAAGAATGGAAAGCCGAATCATTATGTAAAAGTATTTAAATGCAAGCAACCCAAAAGACATAAACAAGATAACCAACATTGGCTAAGCTTACTCATTCCTGGGGAAGATGGATCTTATCATTTATTATAATGACATTACTTAGGAACTAAATTTCAATAATTGTTTATTCATTTTTAGAAGCAATTGGTATGAAACAAATATAGATTTGTGTTACATTGTTACTATTTTAGTTCTTAACTTAATTTATTTGTTGAAATTACTTTGGTATTGCCTTTTCCAGTGTTTGCTTGTTTGCAAAATTCAACCTCGCGATATGGTCAAAAGAAAAATGACTAAGACACTACACAAAAATCTATAAAATGAGGAACACGGAATTCCACTCAAAACAAGGCGGGCGAACTCATGTATTTCGGAAGAAGCAGTTTCTGCTCCGCTAATGGCTTTTATCTTGACGAAAAGTAGTTTTCCGTGTGATACGAATATTTACGATGTAATTACTTCCTGTATTTGTATATATCAGTAAATAGTTTTAGATTAGTATAGACATACCTTGATTTACCATTTCGTTTTAATATAAATATATATATATATATATATTCAAGTGTCCATTTTGCTTACTTAAAATCCAACTGTTATGTAAATCTATTGTCAAAACTCTCCATTATTTTTAAGGAATGGAGAGTTATTGTTCTCTTTGTGCTTTAGATACTATACACAGACTTATTTTGTTACAAGATTAATAATTAATAAAATTAATAAAGTACAATGGGTGGATTTTAAGTTGGAGAATATCCTCGTATCTCTCCATTCCGTAAAACCAATGGGCCTCGGACCCTTTGGGGCCTCGGCTCCTATGCAAATAGTTTAACATCAATTAAACAATCAATGAAAGAAGACGTGTGAAGATACCAAGGGGGTAATCAGAATCCGTAATAAGGCTTCTTTTTTTATTTATTTCAACTGGTATTATATGACGCTTATTACAAAAGTTGCCAATGACAAGTTAGAATTACTTAGCAGCAATTAGATGTGCATTATGTATTATTGCGCATTTGAACTTTTGTTTTCAGAGGTGTCGTTGAAAATAGGAGCAGTAACTAAGATGAAGTATTTGGTTACAGAGGTGCATTTTAAAAACCCAGTAAAAGGTACATGTAATAAAAACATTATTTTTCACTGATTTCCAATAGAAATCTGTTGATTTATGGAATAACGGCATTGTGTGTGTAAGAACATGCATAGCTTGTTTGTGAAGTACGAAGAACTTGTATTAAGACAAATTGTGGACAGATATTAATAAATAAAATCTAGATAAAGAAGAAGTCAATTTGTATACCTATGCTGTATTGTTTTAGAATTGACCATTGTTGAACTATTGTGGAGGAACTTTTATTCGTGGGTATTTATTTCCGTGGTTTAGGTAATACCAGTAGGTACAAAGGTTCTAGATATGTTGTTACAGTAGTTCCATGGGGAATTTATTTACTTATTGATTGAAAGAGGAATGTCGAAATCTTGAGGATTTTTACTATTTTACAGTAGTAATTAATAACTAATAAAGTAGAAAATACGTCGCAGTGTCTTGCTAAATTTGACGGCATCTTCAAATTTCATAATATTATATATATAAAAAAAAATAATGCGCCCAAAATTCGACTATCATTTCAAATGTTTTGTTCATTTTAGACCACAAAGCTCCACCTGTTAACGTAACACTCACCTTTGTGAAGGAACCGTAAGTTTTTCCAATTTATTTAACTTATTTCGGATCTGACTACATAGTTTTATAGTCTTGAATATTATGATGTTTATCACAACTGAATTCGCTAGTTAGCGACACAGTTCCTGTCTCCTTTACATTTTAAATTTGCTAATATCAATTATAAAAGTCTAAATCTTAAGGTGATCGGATTTATATGTTTTTACGATTAAAACTAAAGAATGTTTGTGACTGTTAGACCAATAGTGTGTTATTTTTTGTAATTTTCTTAATAATTATTTCTTTCTGGTTAATCAACGTAAAGTATTTTTATGAGATAAGTTATATAAATATCTAATAATTAAGCTGACTAGTCAAATAAAATGGCTGTATTTATAAGGTGTGTTCCCCGAATGTCAACTTTCTTATAATCACATATGGTACATATTGTTGTTTTAGTAATTTTAATCTATTAAATTGAGGTTCAGAAAGGGAGCACCATTAAGGGTATGTTACCTGGACATCAACTTTCTTAAAATTAAATATATACAATGTATATGAAATTAATTTCAGTAAATAAAATAATTTAAAAAAATAAGGTATTATTTTAGAATATTAAGTAAGTGGGTGAAACGAAATCATTTTGATCGTTCAATGTGGCAATACCATTTAATAACCTTTTATTTACATGTACTCCAGAACGAAATACAACTTTCAAACCTATATGATGATGACTGATGGGTTGATTCCAGCCAGAAAAGATAAAGGTAATATTGTGTGCAATTATTGAAACATGGTTAGAACTTAGAGCTACTAGCTTACTAACCATAATAATGTACTGCCTATCTTTATGTTGTTCATTTGTGTGATAGTATCAGGACTGAGTTGCACAAACCGCCATTAAACTTAAATGTCATTTACGACTAAATTGACACTTATATTTTCTTGAAATATACATGAAATAATATACACTGAAAGCTTAATTGAGACTTAAATTTAATGGAGGTTCGTGCAACCCAGTCTTGGTCCTTTTGGTGCATATGTCCTTATGCATTTTCATAATATAACAGATATGAACTTATCTTAGTGTGATATTCTTTTATAACAATACACGAGCATTATATTTGCTTGAATTTAAATATGTTTTACCAACGGAGCTCAACCTATGCTGTCCGGTAAGTCGTCATATTACTCTTTGACATAATGATTTATGTAATATTTTTTTTTATTATTGAAATATTAGGTTATTTCGCTGAGATGGCATGTCCATGGAACAAACCACCAATACAGGCATATAGATACTATATGCATACTCATCATAATGGTATATATATATTTTCAATTAATAACAGTCAGATATATCAACATTTCTTTATGCTTTAATTTTTTTCCCAATATTACTTATCTCTAGATTTTTAAAATACATGACATATAATAGGAATATTTATATTTTTTGTTAAATATTCGTTTCACCAACAACATGCCATGAGTTCATTGTTAAAAAATATAGATGTAATTTAGTGTCGATGACGTTCAGGAATAAAGCTTCATCAGGTACCCTCAAAATCAAAGAAAGAAAGCCAAATAATTTAAAAGTTTTTGAGAGGAAGAAAATCAAAGGTCCTAAAGAAGGTATCCAATATCAACTATACATATGGTGTGAGTTAGGAATTGAAAATACATGCAATTAATATGTTTTGCTTATTATACCGAGGATCTATCTCAAGATTTCGCTTGTCGTTGGTTGCAAAGGAATAGAACAAAGCCATTTTGAAAAAAATATTTTAATATAAAAACTAATTTTGATTACCCCTTCGGTTTTCTCTAACGTTTACTTATCTTTGTTTTATTCAACGGACAGGTTACATGGCAGAAGCATTCCTGATCAGAAATAAAACGTGGACATTAATTGGGAGTCAATTGACTCAAACCAAAGCCAAGGTAAATTCAACTTTGTATTACTTTTTCCCTTTATTTTATCCCCAAAAGTTGGATTAGACTAGACCTATCAAGAAGGGTCTAAGGGACTAATTAGCCCATATAACAGACCCCGAAACCAGGTAAACGTATACCACTGCAAAATAGACGAGGTGTTTTCTGAATACTATCCAGTACAATAAAATTTAAGAATAAAACATAAACAATACCATATCGTCGAAACTGTTCCAAATCCAATCGAAAATCGTAGAAGGAGGCTAAACCGTTTCAAATAACACACATATACATGACCTTTCACCTTTCTGGCTTTTACTGTGTACTTCTTTTAAATGTCACACATATACATGACCTTTCACCTTTCTGGCTTTTACTGTGTACTTCTTTTAAATGTCATGTATATTAAATTGTAGAAGATATGAATCCAGAAAATTATTCGAAATAGCAAAATCTAATATAGTACATATTAATTTTCCAATTTTAAACTTTCCTATATTGTTGTCTTTATTACTAATTGTTTTAGAATAAATCTCATATACCTGAATAAGTAATAAATTAAGATAGTACATACTAATTTACAAAATTCAAACATTCTGATATCTACATTGTTTTTATTTCCTATTTTTCAGAATCAATTTCATATTCCTGGTGGCCCTCTTGAAATAAGGACCGGAGACATCCTGGTAGGTATTCTCATTGATTGTGGTATTTTTGTATGAAAAAAAAGTTTAATACGCAGAGATTATTTTACCGACGAATGAACAATCATATAGCTACCACATGTACCAGTTGTTGTGTAAGGATATAAATTTAGCATATTGATTTTTATCTCTTTTTCATCAACGTTACAGTGTGTTGTTTTCTATTGTAGGCTGCCAGATGTTTATATGTAAATAAAGGAGAAACTCCAATCAAATTTGGGTAACTATATTTTTTTTTTCATTTTACATATCTCTATTTTAAGAGGAACGTGAAGAATAAATGCGGGAATATGCATCATTCTGACATTTAAATGTCATTCCCTATTTTACTCTTTTTATACTCTCAACGATAAACACTATTCTGATCAAACCGGCAGTTAAGTTAACATGCATTTCGATTCAAAACGAACGGTTCAACAATGGTTGTTTGGTCAAACAATTGATCTAACACAAAGACAACGACACAGGTTGATGGCACAAACACACACATATGGTGGGATTAAATAGGTTATTGAGATCCTAATCTCTCCATTAATATATTTATCAGAGGCCAAGCAATAGCAAAAAAGAAAGTTAAAAAACACTATATGTAGAGTTTACAAAATTGAAATAAGTAATTTCATACAAATAAGAAAAATATACAACCAAATATAGTTTTCTTTGTGGATAGCATATATCTAAGCTATCATATAGGCTTAACATTGTATTTTACCTTTCTCCGTATAAAAGTTATTCCAGAAACGCTTCATGCGAATTTAGCTAGATATCTTGTGTTTCTATTATCATGCTATCATCGAATCAATACCTATCCTGTTGGACTATATGTCCCCGTGGGTATCAGACCCCCCCCCTCATTAGGCAGTGCTTCAGCATTAGCATGTTTTATATAACATATATTTGTTATTGAAATTCCTAAAGGATGTTATTATTATTCAAACGTATGCCCATCTCCTGAGTCATGTGAAACCTTGCGTTATAATTTGTTGTTTTAAAAGAGAGTAAATGAATGATTGTTGATTAATCAAGTGGTATTATTAAACCTGTTTACAAGAATAAAGGTAATCCGTCTGATCCTGATAATTTTCGGGCAATTACACTTATAAGTTGTGTTGGAAAATTATTTACTTCTATTTTAAACTCTAGGTTAAACTTTTTTGCAAATGATTTAAATATTATTTCAGAAAATCAAGCTGGTTTCAGAAAGGGTTATTCAACTGTGGATAATATATTCGTTTTACATGCTCTTATTGATTTGTATTTTTCTTTTGGTAAAAAGTTATATTGCACCTTCGTGGATTTTAAAATAAGCTTNTGCCAAATTATTATCGAGCCTACCCTAATCATGCCAAATTTGAAGGTCTTCTTTCTATTTGCAATACAGAACTTTATAAGCGATTATCAATTTTTGTTAGAAAAGCTGCTGCTTTACTCTGATTGTATGTAACTGCCTGTATTATGTTGTAACTTTATATTTATATTTACTGTCAGATTTATTATTTTTCATCGTATGTTCATTGTCATGTCTTGAATGTATATATTATTTAAAAAATGACCTCTTGTTACACTTGTATATGTGTCTGAGTGTTTTCAAATAAATCTTGATTCTTGAATCTTGAAAGGCCAAGTGGGCAATATTTCAGCCATATCATGGCTAGAATAAACATCAACATACTTATATTTGAATAGTGCTAATGAGAACGTAGATATGTAATTTAGTGCACACGACACGCAACTCACTGAAATAATAGTCGACGGTTTTATCATAACATGATAATGATACCTTGTTTCTTGTAGAACAACAGAACAATTTGAAATGTGTAATGTTGACCTTTATATTGGATACGAGGCTAAGTATGAAGAACATTTTCTACGAACACCAGCCTGTATGACCGTCCTACCAGAGTTTAGTTTCTGCGATCATGAGCAAACGAACGGGATATGCTATTGATGTATCATAATGTTATTTTGTTTATCTAATAAATATTATGGTATGTTATAAAGATTTTGTTCAGTTTCTTATCTTTGTCGACAAAATGGAGAATGACTCGTGTTTTCGTTTTTAAAGTTACTGGACAATGATGCCATCCAATAAACGTTGTGTACCAAACGAACAATTTGATGCTATACTCTACATTCTACGACATTAGACAAGGTTGCAGAAAATTGCGTTAAAAATGAGTTATTTTATTTATTGAAGAACCTAAATAATGAATGTGAAATATAGAAATATGAAACTTGAATTTATGTTTAATGTAGGATAGTCTCTCGTGTTCATTTACATCCATAATCTTTCCTTCTAATTGCTTATTCCATTCATAGTAGTTTTCATCTTAATTAATATCAAATATTTCGAATACTCGAATATATCGAGGTACAATGATTGGTCCCTCCGAACTTCGAAATAACGGAATTTAACTATACTTGTATCATTCCCCAAGTTGGTAACAAATATATCATGTCCATTGCATGTATTGTTCAATCAGTAGCCACCCTTCGAAATTCTCTGTTAACCTGAATGTAGGGTATACGAAATGTCCAAGAAAAGTTTAAAGATACCAAAGGGATAATCAGAAGCCGTAATTCGAAGGACAGACAATAGAATGACCAAAAGAAAAAGGACAAACAATAATATACACAGAAAACTCATGTGCCCCGGAAGGGTTAGTAGTTCCTGATCCACATGTGGCACCTGTCGTGTTACTGTTAAACGACATGAACATAGCTCCCTAATGCTACTTACTACTGTGGTATTTATAAATGTGTAACTGTTTTGAAACGTCGTGGGTATTGAAACTATATTCTGATGAGAACAACTATGGAATAGGCTTTAAAAAAATAAGAAAAGTAGGAAATGGGGATTGATTTATCATTCAAGAAAAGGAAGAATTAGGTCCATAAAACTAGCTTAAACCAGCCACTTTATATTGATGTGCCTGTACCAAGTCAGAAAAGTAGGAGGTCAGGGTGTTAGGAGTATCGATTTTGCCTCTTTCTACGATTTTGATTTTTGGATTGTGCCGACAGTGTGGTATTTTCATTTTATTCAAACTTATGAGTGGACAAAGTGCTAATTAGCATTTATAAACCCTTATTGTGACCATATGATGAAAACCATGAATCAAAGAGACGCTGCTATGCTATTGCTAGAGAACATACTGATTGGACGACCATCACTAATTACATCATACAATGCCTATCGACATCCAGTGCATATTAAACATGTATTTTATCATACGAGTTCAGTATAATAACCTTTAATATTCTTTATGAATACGTTATCAAACAAAGAATACCGCACCATCAGAAGAAACGTTTGAAGATGCCAAAGTGATAATCGAAAGGCCGTAAGTTGATGGACAGACAATGCAATGTCCAAAGAACAAAAGGATAAATTAAACAACGATCTAAAAAAAACACCCCATAGGAAACAGATGATCGAGCAATACGAACACCCAAAAACATCCTGCATGAATAACTGTTCTCTCATTTTCCTGTCGACTTTTTTTTTTTATTTCCTTATTAAACAATAAAATATTAAAAGGATGCTGGAAAACAATATTAAAAGTTTTCACTTCACTTTTCTATATGCCCTATTCAGATGATAGCTTCTCACTGAGCATTCAGACAGTATGTCATTTTCAATTCATATATCATAGTGAATATGAAGATAACGACACAATGGATAAGCGGGTCCGCTCCAGACTTGGGCCAATTTTGTCATGAATGTGATGGAAAGAAACAATTGAATTAAAACAATTATGAAGTTATTATTTTGGTGCCCGTGTAAACTTATTATTTATAATACACTCGTCTCCCTGACGTCCACGTATCCAGGTTAATGCGCTATTCTAGAGCATCTTCCAATAACCAAACCTCTAAAAAGCCTTCTACAATAACCAGGACAACAGGAGACTACATTTGTCAAATTAATTTCTTGTTGGATTATACCTAACGACGTTTCTCAAAACACGTTATGGTTTTCATTATAAATAGAGCACTCGCATATTTTTTACGGACTTGGTTCTAACATTATACGTTTTATCACGTGTTAATAGAAGTTATTTCCCTTTAATGCGAGCGAAATGGTCCCCTTTCATGCAAAGTTCATTGAAAATTCCCATAATTCGCGCGATATGTTTGTGTAAACTAGTATATCCCATAATGACATATAATGCTGAAGTTTCTTTTATGGACAACTACCTAACATACTTCAGAGCAAAAACTAGAGCAACTAAGACAAATAAAACAGTAGATTTATTTAGTTTTATTGATAGAACCCCCTATGAAAAAGTACACTTAAATTTCTGTAAATACGTACTGGGAGTAAAAAAGTCCTTTTCCAACATCTGTTCAAGAACCGAGCTGGGACGACTGCCTCTAGAAAATAGAATAATTATACAATAACTTATATATTTTTCCCGTCTCCACACTGAAGAAATTAACCCTTTACTTAGAGAAGCTTTTGAGTTGACTAAACTTCTTGATCAGAAGGGAGTATACTCATGGTCAACTTACATTAAGGATATTTTAAGAAACCTCAATTTAGAGTCGGAACCTTTTAGTAGCCATACGGATAAAGAATTTAAAAGTTTAAAACTTAGAATAAAAAATGAAGTAACTGACAAATATAAATCCATGTATATAAACAAATTAAATAGCTTTGATGAAACTAGTAAGCTCTGTCTATACAAAAATATAAAAGAATCAACAGAACCTGCATTTTACTTGAATTATGATAACTTTACGATCAGAAGATTATTTGCCAAAATGCGCATCAGTGACCACAACTTAGAAATAGAAAAGGGTCGATATTTTAAAATTCCGAGAGAGGAAAGGTAATGTAAAATTTGCAAAGAGGTAGACGATGAAACCCATTTTCTTATATATTGTAAATTAAACCAACAACTTAGAGAAAATTTGTTTTCGAAAATAAAGGATCTTTCATTGTTACCAGAAAACAATAAAATTTCTTATTTACTCAATCCTAAAATAATAGAACATGTTAGCATTATTGGCTTTTTTATAAAACGGTCATTAGAACTGAGGGCAGAAGTCTCCTAATATGACATGTTACTTTTAATTAAGATATTGTCATTGTAATATATCACGTTTATTTGTTATTTGTTTTGTTTTGAATATGTCACAAACATGTCATGTTTAAAGGCAATAAAGAAGTTGATTTAATTTGATTTGTTGTAACTATCTGACAATATCCTATTTGTTATGAAATTAAACTCAGATATTTGTCCTTGGAACCACCATATGGAACATGTAACTCCTATAATAAAACATAATTTTAGAATCAAAACCAGAATGTACAAATGGTCTTTCGGATGACCAATACGAGATTTCCGTGTTTTTCAATTTTTTATTTACATGTTACCGTTGAACCTACTAGGTCTCTCAAAATCGTTTTCCGAAGAAATGTCAGCACCTTGCTACAATGTATCCTGTCACTTTCGTACAGATGACGAGAAATGACAAAGGCGTTTCGATTTTGGTTCAAAGGTGACCATTATTTCTATATATATTGTCTTCCACTGGCCTTGTAATAGGACTGTGTACTATCTAACATTCAAATGACAGTTCATGCTATCGGCTCTCTGTTATAGAAATAGTAATTAGTTTAAACATATTTTATTGTCCAAAAACATGACAATAGGATCAGATACAAGTTTTTCAACTTAGAACATCTTCT
The DNA here is from genome assembly GCA_002080005.1 of Gigantidas platifrons. NCBI lineage: Eukaryota > Metazoa > Mollusca > Bivalvia > Mytilida > Modiolidae > Gigantidas > Gigantidas platifrons. Next base: position 197,656 of record MJUT01049460.1, on the reverse strand, counting down.
CCTTTATATAAACAATATACAGATACAGTTGAACATAAATACATAAAAGCTCCAGTCTTACTTAATAATCAGAAGAAAAAAACACAAAAAAAAAACAACATGAAATATACGAGTGTCACACAATTTGATATTTGCCAAATGACTAGTCGAACAGATCTTTACAATAATTGTACTAGTATATAGAACACACCTAAAATGAAAAAAATCAATAATTGTTATACAATCATCAATGTTTCGTAGTGGTATTATTAATTCGATAAAGGTAGGATCTTTTAAAATTTATTTTCAAAATATATAGTAATATCATTATTTATTCAATAAGAATTTTAACATAAAGTGCTTTTAGTAATTACACATGTAGTAATTGCTGTGGCACGAAGTATAAACATATTATGTATAAAGTTCAAGCATTCTTTATAGCAATGCTGATCATCCAGTTATATGTGATGGTCATCATTTTATTCTCGTGTGGAACACTTGCATGACTGTAACATTTCACCAAGAAGGAAGATACCGACCAATAAAACTTGACTGTATATATATGCAGTGTATGGCCAAAAGTGAGTCATCAAAATGGCTGACGTCGGACGTAACTAGTGATGGCAGTCAAATATAAAACGTAAATAATCATTCAATCAATAAAATGTATTACCTTTTGTCGTTAATATTTGGTTACATGGCCTTTAGGCCTAATGACTTGCAGCAGTCTTCTGGGGATTGACGCATACAAACTCTTGATATAGTGCAAGTGAGGTCCAGATTTCATTTACTTTTGCAACTAATTTTGCTCTGCTGTCAATTTCGTGTACGTCTCTAGGCGAATTTTGATGGTGCGCCACACATTTTCTATAATGTTGATATCTGGTGATTGGGAGGGCCAAGTCATTGTTTTGATATTGTTCTCCGTTTTCCAGCACTTAGTCTCTTTTGACGGGAGCATTGTCTTCCTGGAACAAATAATCGTCTGTCGGAAAATGCCGTGCAAGTACAGGCCATAGCTGGTTATCTAACACTTCTATATACTTCCTAGAGTTTATATTCCCTGAACTTCCGTGAATGTTCCTATTCCATGGTAGGTTATACAACCCCAAAACATAGCGGAAAATTTGCTGCTTCCACGAAGTCCAAGACATTCCGGTCGCCAAATTTCATCGGGACGTCTCCAAACATAAACACGGTTATTCTGATCAATCACTATCTGAGATTCGTCACTAAATATCACTTTCCTCCACTGTCTATTCAAAGTCCATCTGAGTTTTGATCTACACCACTGTACCCGCTTTTTCCTGTTCTCCGTACGAATGGTAAGTGTCTTCTTAATTTTCCGTCTAGTGAAACCATAAAAACGCAATCGCCTGCGAACGGTCCTTGAAGAGAGAGTATTTGGTAGAACATTATTCACTTTGTTTGTAATTTCACTCAAATCTTGACGCCTGTCACATTTTACACAACGTAAAAGTTTCCTATCACCACGCTCATCGGTTTTCCTTGGCCTTCCGCTTCGACGTTTATTTTCACTATCTCCCCGGTTCCGAAATCTTTTCAAAAATTTACTGACACCTGACTAACTCACCCCGAGTATCTCTGCAATTCGACGTTGGTTAACAACATCATTTGACAAAGTTATCACCATTTGTTTCTGGGATGTTGACATTTGTTTATGTTTTCCGGCCATTTTTTTAGCAGACGAATATTTACATCAATAAAGGTCAATGTCAACC
>MJUT01049460.1:176200-187006 GCA_002080005.1 Gigantidas platifrons | reverse complement strand
TGTGTGTACTAAGACAGGTTTATGACGAAACACAACAAGACAGCCATCTGTGTGTGTACTAAGACAGGTCTATGACGAAACACAACAAAACAGACATCTGTGTGTGTACTAAGACAGGTTTATGACGAAACACAACAAGACAGACATCTGTGTGTGTACTAAGACAGATTTATGACGAAACACAACAAGACGGTCATATGTTTGTGTACTAAGACAGGTTTATGACGAAACCCAACAAGACGGCCATTTGTGTGTGTACTAAGACAGGTTTATGACGAAACACAACAAGACGGCCATCTGTGTGTGTACTAAGACAGGTTTATGACGAAACACAACAAGACGGCCATCTGTGTGTGTACTAAGACTGGTCTATGACGAAACACAACAAGACGGCCATCTGTGTGTGTACTAAGACAGGTTTATGACGAAACACAGCAAGACGCCATCTGTGTGTGTACTAAGACAGGTTTATGACGAAACACAACAAGACAGCCATCTGTGTGTGTACTAAGACAGGTTTATGACGAAACACAACAAGACAGCCATCTGTGTGTGTGTACTAAGACAGGTTTATGACGAAACACAACAAGACGGTCAGCTGTTTGTGTACTAAGACAGGTTTTTGACGAAACACAACAAGACGGCCATCTGTGTGTGTACTATGACATGTTTATGACGAAACACAACAAGACAGACATCTGTGTGTGTACTAAGACAGGTTTATGACGAAACACAACAAGACAGCCATCTGTGTATGTACTAAGAGAGGTTTATGACGAAACACAACAAAACAGCCATCTGTGTGTGTACTAAGACAGGTTTATGACGAAACACAACAAGACGGTCATCTGTTTGTGTACTTAAACAGGTTTATGACGAAACACAACAAGACAGCCATCTGTTTGTGTACTAAGACAGGTCTATGACGAAACACACCAAGACAGCCATCTGTGTGTGTACTAAGACAGGTTTATTACGAAACACAACAAGACAGCCATCTGTGTGTGTACTAAGACAGGTTTATGACGAAACACAACAAGACGGTCACCTGTGTGTGTACTAAGACAGGTTTATGACGAAACACAACAAGACAGCCATCTGTGTGTGTACTAAGACAGTTTTATGACGAAACACAACAAGACAGCCATCTGTGTGTGTACTAAGATAGGTTTATGACGAAACACAACAAGACGGTCACCTGTGTGTGTACTAAGACAGGTTTATGACGAAACACAACAAGACAGCCATCTGTGTGTGTACTCAGACAGGTTTATGACGAAACACAACAAGACGGTCATCTGTGTGTGTACTAAGAAAGGTTTATGACGAAATACAACAAGACAGCCATCTGTGTGTGTACTAAAACAGGTTTATGACGAAACACAACAAGACGGTCATCTGTGTGTGTACTAAGACAGGTTTATGACGAAACACAACAAGACAGCCATCTGTGTGTGTACTAAGACAGGTTTATGACGAAACACAACAAGACAGCAATCTGTGTGTGTACTAAGACAGGTTTATTACGAAACACAACAAGACAGCCATCTGTGTGTGTACTGAGACAGGTTTATGACGAAACACAACAAGACAGCCATCTGTGTGTGTACTAAGAGAGGTTTATGACGAAACACAACAAGACAGACATCTGTTTGTGTACTAAGACAGGTTTATGACGAAACACAACAATACGGTCATCTGTGTGTGTACTAAGACAGGTTTATGACGAAACACAACAAGACAGACATCTGTTTGTGTACTAAGACAGGTTTATGAAATCAAATCCCTTAAACACTGACAACAAATTCCAGATCAGAGAATACAATTCAAGGCTGCTACCGTTTCTGAAATTCTGTATCCAAAAAGTGGTGATTTCTCATATATATCTATTTGACACTGCAGTACACTGTCACTGTGCCGTTTTAACGCATGGGCACGCTGGGCAGTGGAGTGGTTGTGTAGCCTAAACAGTGTAGGTATGACCCCATTGCACTGATTTAGCCGGAACCCTATAATGCTGTCAAGACGTCCCTGACAGTACATCAACGTATACTACTTCTGTCTATACCAAGTTAATCAAATTATTTATAACTATAAGTGTACATGTGATAAAATAAATACAATATGACCTCTTTTATTACACCCTGTGTCAGCCTAATACTACAGTATAGTATTATAGTAAGTTTTGGCTCGAGTGATGATATTAGCTGATGTTCGATATATAAAATTCATTATCATATTCAGTGTATATACATCACCTCCCAAAATCAGACATACATGAGATAGCGATGAGAATACATTTGAATACACCAATCATTATACAACCAAGGAAGACTGGGGCATTCGGCATATTTTGTCCCCAAAACAACAATTAGACAAAATATCTTTATGCTACAAATGTGTTCGTACATTTTGTACGTCCATTCCTCATTTGGATTCTCGTTCAATAAGGATACGTTCCTCTTAAGAAAATCAACTGAAATATATTAAGTTCAAATGGGTTGTGTATTTCAGCGGAGAAACTATGTATTGTTCCTATATGCGGGATTCCTCGGTATGCGCAACTTTAAAAACAAATGTAAAATTACTAATGTTGTAACCCAAAGTTAGAGTTGAAATACATTTGTACATGTATTCCTTCGCATCAGATTTCTCCCGATAAAATCGTGCGCTAAGTAATCATAGTCTGCTGTTGTACTAGTACTTGGATAGTAAAATCTTTATTTCTGACCGATAAGCGCTACATCTTGTATACATCAGAGAATAATGTTGTATTCCATACTATACAGATATCATTTTGTTTGCCTTAACGCTTCTAACCATGATCTGTTTAACTACATGCATTTGTCGAAGTGAAGTACATACTTATTTCGTTTTCTCGTGATAACTTAAACCCTTTGCATGTGCTTGAGTAATACTATTGGAAGCATTCCCCATCTGTCAAAAAAACTGCATGTTTTGTTTTAATTCATGATGCCCTTTTCAGTCTTGCGTCGAAATACGACACTTGTAAAACAACCTAACAATGCTATACTACTATTACTATGGTTGGTCAGCCACAGCTGATCACACTCCGATTGGAGGCCTTCGTGGTGGTGATAAAATGATAGTTGGATTAACAACTACCTGTGCAATCAGTGCCTATCACCACAAAAAATTGTGAGTTCGAACCCCGTTCATGGCGAGGTGGACTCGATACAACATTATATGATCAAGTTTGTCAGTGACTTTCGACAGGTCGGTGGTTTTCTCCGGTACTCCAGTTTCCTCCACCAATAAAACTGACCGCCACGATATAACTGAAATATTGTTGAAAGTGGCAATAAACACCATAAACCAGAACCAACCGCTCCGATCGCTCTCAGTCGTGGGTTACGATGCACTATTAAAGTAAATTATGCATTTCTCCCTATTTTTTCAAGCTACCCATTTGTTCTAATCACCCCAGATTCAATGGTTTTGTATCCACTAGAATATGTGTCCGGTGATCCTTATCTTATACCATTAACAATTTCAAAGACATTGAAGGTTTTTGCCATTTTTCTATCATTTTAATATAGTTACACTGAAGCAGAAAAAACATATTGTATGTACTATTGTACTATTGTACTATTGTACTATTCTATGTTTCTTCTGTTGATTATAGGCATGTCAGTCTCATAATAATGTTTTAATTGACCAAATAAATCTCTACCTACCGACCCTACTCTTTTTGTTGTTGTTGTTGTTGTTGTTGTTGTTGTTGCTGTAATAATGTGAGTAGGCAATGACAAACAAACAATTGTTTAAGGTTGGCCTAACCCTTCAATCAAATTGTCACTTATCATGTCGTCGTATACTGAAATAGACACGTGTACAGTATTACGTAGTAAGATGGAATGTTCACAACATTGGTATCATCAGGTGTATTTTGTTTTCAAAATATATGGGAAAAGGGCAAGGGTTATGGTGCTTAACGCCACTTTCAACAATATTTCAGTTATATCGTGGCCGTCAGTTTTATTGGTGAGGGGACCGGTGTACCCTGAGAAAACCACCGACCTGTCGAAAGTCACTGACAAACTTTATCACATAATGTTGTATCGAGTACACCACGCCTGAGTGGTTTGAACTCGTAACGTTAGTGGTAATAGGCACTGATTGCATAGGTAGTTATAAATCCAACTACCACGATGGCCCCTTAAAATATATGGTAGGCCTATTACGACTTTAATTTTGAAGAATTCAAGAAAACTTATTTTTAAGTTTTTTCTTTTTTTCTTTTGATTGGTTGAGTGTTGGCTGGTGACAAGTCAGTCAAGTCAGCAGTATCTCAACTATATTTATTACTAGAACAAGTTTACAAACAGTAAATCGAAGAAGAGACTTACAATGCATGGGCTTAAGATGGAAGTTTTCAGACCACTCGTGGAACTCCATTTTTATTGGGTACTACTGGAAACTACCTTTTAAGTGCAACCCGCTTGTCATTCTCAAAATACCAGACACTGATACATCTACCCCCGTTATAAAAGAGTGCCCCTTCCACAGGTGTTATTCCCTGGAGCAGAGCAATGACGTACCATTTCTAGATACGCTTTCGGATCGAAAGATGGGTATTTAAAAAAAATGTATATTGAGCGTTTTAAAAGTGCTCATGCTGTTTATGTATTTAACACCGTTAGCAACCATATATACATTAAGTGACAATTAACATTCCCATAAAGGTGTTTATTTTTCGTCAAAATCTTGAAATTGTTAAAGGTATAAGGACACTTGTGGTCACATAACCATTTCCTTTAGAAGATGCATTTTATTTATGAAAAGAAAGCTTAAACAGTATTGGTCAACAATTCCACCAATATAAACAAAAACAACCAAAAACCCCGAACAATCACCTTAACTCACTGAAAACACAAAAAGACCTTTTTGTATACATTATTTTCGTTTGATTTAAACAGACCATCGCCATAAAGAGATGTCTCAATCTTCTTCAATAGACTCTGACGAAGTGCCTCCTGAAAAATCCCGGTAAGTAAGACCCATCCCCATCCAGATCCTATTTGCCATGTACATGTAGTTTTAACCTGGACGATATGACCCTTATTACCTGTATGCACTGAGCCGACACCGAATGTTAAAAACACACATTAACACTTTCTGCACCACCCTGATTCGTATCCATGAACGCCTGACACACTTATCATGGTCTGTCTGCCTAGTAAACAACGTATTTGATGAAAAATTGGCAAAAGTGTATGTACATAGAGATGTACAAGTTATGCAAACAATCAAAATTTAATCATCTTTTTGTTATTTCTTAAAAAAAAATATTTCAACGCGGTATTCAACGTTGGCTGATACATTTGTCATGTTTCTTCGATATCCGATTTCTAATGTTTTGACAGGTTCCTTGCGTATTCATAGATTCCATTCCAGTCACTCTGGGATTTCAGGGTCTCGTTGACACAAGTGAAAATAAACATCCAGCTGGCAACTGATAATATTTCGTTACAGGCATGTACTATGATATTAACTGTATGCACTTACCATTGTATAGTCTTTTAAGATTGTGTTTTATTTCTTGTTTAACATATTTAATTGCACTTTTTAGAATGCAGTCTTGTTTAAGACATTTTTTTGTAATTGAAAAGGAAAACGTTCTTATTTAATGTGCAAGAAATACTGTATTGGAGTTGTATAAAAGAGAAAAATCTTCCGAAGATAAATTTGATTCAATTCGTGATCATGAATATTGCTATTTTTTTTAATGTCAGAATAATCGGGATAGGAAATTTTCCAATGCAAGCTCAATGAATGTTTTAGCAAAAAAAAAAATCATTTCTCATGATGTCGCCATGCAAATTACTTTTTCGTCTAGGCTTATATACCAAATAACAAGTTAGAAATACATCCGTAAGTTTTTTTCTTTTCTTTTTTTTTCTCAGTTCAACCTTTTTACAACATCATGTGATAAAGTTTGTAAGTGATTTTTGACAGGTCGGTGGTTTTCTCCGGGTATTGCGGTTTCCTCCAACAATAAAACTGACCGCCACGATATAACTGAAATATTGTTAAAAGTGGCGCTAAGAACTATCACCCTCACCCCTCCCACAAGGTTTATTGCTTGTAAACCTGTTCTCACCACGAAAAAAAACCTGAAATACTCGACATTAATTACAACAAGCAATTAATTCTTGGCTGTTGAGAAGGGAGACAACTCTAATTACAAATCTTGACTCTTCGGACCACTTTTAACGTCTTACTGAAAAATTAGAAAATGTTTAGGTATAAATTGAACACTTTAATTTTGAACATTAGTAAAACCAATAAATAACAGCAAATGATATAATACAAACATTAACTAGATGGACGGAAACTTACTAATACATCAGCTATCACGAGATTAAATCGGGAAGATAGTGCACATACAAAATGTAAGATGTTTCATGAGTAAAGATAAGTAATCCTATTTCATATCTTTGAAATTTATTCTAAGGCTGGATGAGTCATTTGGTTTACGCTAAAATGTACATGTTGCTATGTTACATTCTACTGCAGTTAATTTAAATAATGATTATTTTAGATTTTTAAATAACACAGGAAAAACATTTCTTTTATGAAATAAAAACAGACAAAATATTATACTAATTCGCATTAATGAACTTAATGAAGCGAGCATTTTTGGTATAAAACACCCCCCCCCCCTCAAAAAATCATTTCATGGATCTACATAAATCAATACTAGTTCAGACAAAAAATACTATTACCATACAATATCTTCGTACAGTCGTAAATTATTTTACTTGTTTTAGCACTCTAGTCTGACTCTATGCATATCTAGAACACCCCCTAATTTGAAATTCGAAGAAAGAAACAAAATACAAAAAAAAAAACATATATGGATTTCTTCACGCATAGATTCATCATTTTGAAATTGTATATACCCTGAAAGTGCCCCTTATCTTTTCAGGCATGCATACCCCCACTGTGTTGCTTATTTATATACACACTTTACTGTATTCTTATTGTGATCTTTGACTGCTCTTATGCGTCTGGCAAAATAGTTCCTGGCCATCACGTCAGGAAGATGGCAGCAGGAGTGATTCATGCGCGGTCGTCTACTACAGTTCAATCGCTGCAGATCTTGTCAGATTTTCGCATTTCATGATTTTAGTGGAACGTACATAACATTTGTAGGGATATATTTTATGTCACTAAATGGATGATGCTGATATTATTCAAAAGATTGGAAAGAAACGGTAAGAATATTTCTAACATCTGGAATATTAGTCTATGCCATGGATAAAAATAGTTTTGTTAAGTAAATCCAGATGTACATTCCTAACATGAGGGTAGCACCAACTGTTAATACAAGATTTATTATAGGGTGTGAAAAAAAATCACAAAAAATAATCTTCATCATAAAAAATAAATTTTGATAATCAATATTTTGTGACATAAAACTTGATTTTATATATAAAAAAAAAATTATTTTATTTTGTTCGTTACTAGGTTAAATTGAGAATTTTGTACATACAGCCGTCGTTTAGGCTTCTTCAATTTTAGTCTTTGTTTAAAGCATTTTATTTTGCTTTATTTGTTTTTCTCTGTAAAACATATACTGTAAACTAATTATTATAATTATTCTTTTTTGGTTTGTGACTTATTTAGACAGGAAATAGTGTGTATATTGTCTTTGTTGGGACGCAGATCGTTTCGTAGCCTGGTCCTTTGTTGTGTATGCGTTGTTCTTTTAGTCTTTGTCTGTTCGTTTTATCTTTCCTTATTATTAGATATTTGTATTCTTCAGTAAAAGTCAGTTTATTGTAAATTCATTTATATAATAATTCTTTCTTTCTCAGTTAAACTGGAAATATATGTATGAGATCGTTTTATATATATTTACATATCTGAGTAAAATTGGATATTGTAAATCGCACGAAACGAACTCCGAGGGCCCCAAATCTGGAGAAGCCTTAATACAACTGGTAAAACGGAACAAGTTACGAACTCCCGGTCCCCCCACCCCAAAAGAAGTAAATAGTGTTCCAGTTAGTATCTATAAAATATATCCAAACTTCTTTCGCGTAAAGCGAGGTTTATTGGGGAGTTTTTATAGACATCATTGGTATAAATTTAACTTCCATACATTTATTTCTTTTTTTTGTTTTATACCTTTTAAAAAGAACAGAAATAAATTTCAACAGCTTCAATAAAACTTAATATACATAAAAAAAATGTTTAGGAAGAAAATACTTGACATTTTTATTTAAAAGGCACTTTCATAGAAAAAAGTTCCACATTTTCCAAATTATTTGTGGGTGGTTTCGTTTTATTACTCTGGAATGTACTTAAGAATTTTAGCTTTTATTGATAAGCTAACGGTAATTACAAACATAAAATTAGGGGTACCAAACAGGTGAATTTGGATTAAATAGATGCACGTGATTAGGAATATTTACAAGCGCACACCAGAAATTTCATACTGTTCAAACTAAGATTATACCTGATATCTGATTATACCTGATATACACACATCTTATCAAAGATTTCATAAGTAGACTAGCCCCCTCCCCCTTTTTCTGCCAAAAAACCCTAACAGATTGATAAGTTTTATGTTGCATTTATTATGTATACTACTGTAATTAGCTAGATATGCCGTGATATAGGTGTTTATAGTCTGTAATCAGACTAGTTACGTATGCCACTGGAATTGATTATCATGACTACCTTGTGCAGGGTCACCGTGTACAAAAAATATAGGAATTGTGTGAAAGGGTTTTTCATGATGTCTCGAAATAATAACAGTTTTATATTTTAATTCTGTATTGCTATGTGCACTTGATTACGGAAAGAACATTATTACTAGTATGCAAACCCCACAAAAACAGGGATCTGACAAATATTGCAGGATTTCCCGATAAACTGTATGTACAATAACCGTAATTATGTTCCATACTTTAACCATTCTCTATCCAGAGTTGTCGTTCCTGCTACGCTACACAACATCTCTGTCAACGCTCATTTTACAAGATTCTTGTAAAATTTAGAAACAGTAAAAAAAAATCTACTTAAAATTGTTTTAATTATTGTAAATATCAATAAAGATGAAAATAAATCACTCATTTCAAATCAATTCTCTCTTAAAAATGATTTTCCTCCCACTTCTTGGAGAACTATTTTGTGGAGGTAGATTAAAAAGTTAAAAACGATCACAAATCATTTTTAAGAGAGAATTGATTTGACATGAGTGATTTATTTCTATCTTCATTGATATTTACAATAATTAAAAGAATTTTAAGTACATTTTTTTACTGTTTCTAAATTTTACAAAAATCTTGTAAAATAGGCGTTGACAGAGATGTTGTGTAGCGTAGGAGGAACGACAACTCTGGATAGAGAATGTACTTTAACATCTGTTACGATGTAATATATTGTGTTCCATCATACTTTAATAAGAATACATTAACATCCGTCACGGTGTAATATATTGTGTTTCATCATACTTTAATAAGAATACATTAACATCCGCCACGGTGTAATATATTGTGTTTCATCATACTTTAATAAGAATGCATTAACATCCGCCACGATGTACTATATTGTGTTCCATCATACTTTAATAAAAATACATTAACATTCGTCACGATAGAATATAATGTGTTCCATCATACTTCAATAGGAATACTTTAACATTCGTCACGATAACGGATAAATTCCTTTATTTTTTGTCACTGTAATAAGATGCATTTATTGCACATAAAAGAGCCCATTAAGAGCATGCACATATACCATGTAGAATTATTTTTATTTCAAAGGATGAGAAAGATACTGCATGTTTTTACTGTTTTATCTTCATTTTATGAACTATTTTATCTTGAGTTACTATAATAAAAACGTTGATATATATCTAATTTAGTGCGCACGACGCGTTTCTGGAATAACCTTCATGAGGTACGTTTCTGGAATAACCTTCATCAGGTACGTTTCTGGAATAACCTTCATCAGGTACGTTACTGGAATAACCTTCATCAGGTACGTTACTGGAATAACCTTCATCATGTACGCTCATGATGCTCATAGTCCACAAACTGGAAAACCAAATAATTTAAACGTCGTTGGGAGCAAGTCGACCAAAGGGCTTAAGCGAGAAAGACAAACCCAGCTACGGTTACTTATGTCTCGGGGGGATTAACCTTAGATTATATTATTTAGGAACTGTAATTTTTTTAGCATAACTATATCTATTAAACCAAGTCATTGTAGAAGTACTGCGTACTGGGCGAATGATACCCTTGGGAAGAAAGTAACTAGAGAAAAAATTTGGCAGATGTTGTCTTTTATTAATCTATTTTAAGTTCATGAACAACCTACGTCCACGAAACACGAATGTAAATAGATGGAAAAAGAGGCACGTCTGTACGGACCCCTGTCATACAGGCAAAGACTAAAACATTATACAAAAGAGGCACGTCTGTACGGTCCCCTGTCATACAGACAAAGGCTAAAACACTATACAAAAGAGGCACACCTGTACGGACCTCTATCATACAGGCAAATGCTAAAACACTGAAAAAAAAGAGGCACGTCTGTACGGTCCCCTGTCATACAGGCAAAATGCTAAAATACTATGAAAAAAAGAGGCACGTCTGTATGGTCCCCTGTCATACAGACAAAGGCTAAAACACTATATAAAAGAGGCACGCCTGTACGATCCCCTGTCATACAGACAAAGGTTAAAACACTATATAAAAGAGGCACGTCTGTACGGTCCCCTGTCATACAGACAAAGGCTAAAACACTATATAAAAGAGGCACGTCTGT
>MJUT01049460.1:145710-167254 GCA_002080005.1 Gigantidas platifrons | reverse complement strand
TCTATTAGATTTTAGAACTGTTTCCACATTGTGGTAGTTTTCTATTAGATTTTAGAACTGTTTCCACATTGTGGTAGTTTTCTATTAGATTTTAGAACTGTTTCCACACTGTGGTAGTTTTCTATTAGATTTTAGAACTGTTTCCACACTGTGGTAGTTTTCTATTAGATTTTAGAACTGTTTCCACATTGTGGTAGTTTTCTATTAGATTTTAGAACTGTTTCCACATTGTGGTAGTTTTCTATTAGATTTTAGAACTGTTTCCACACTGTGGTAGTTTTCTATTCGATTTTAGAACTGTTTCCACACTGTGGTAGTTTTCTATTAGATTTTAGAACTGTTTCCACACTGTGGTAGTTTTCTACTAGATTTTAGAACTGTTTCCACACTGTGGTAGTTTTCTACTAGATTTTAGAACTGTTTCCACACTGTGGTAGTTTTTGTTTTTCATTTTATTTTTTTACATTTGAACCACTTCATATATATTTTATGCAACATTGTATTAGCACTACACACATGAAACTATTCTTATTTATTAAGCCTTAGTGTTGGCGTGTATATATCCATATGTTGAATCTACAATTTGACTTTTGTTCGGAATGTTGATTGAACAGGTATATATAATTGATATGGTGAGATATTTTGACCACTAGCAACCATTCATAACAGTCCATTGATAATTAACAGCTGCTACATGGGTTCTGAATTAACAATGAGTATGGTATTCTCTTAGCACAAGTCACCAATATGTATCTCATCCCGATTATATTAGTTGTTAATTTTGTCATTCCACACAATCATCTGCTGCCCACATAGAATCGACAGTAGCCGGCTTTCTCGGGGTGTTTGCTATTTTTATTCCGGAGTTCCAAAGAAGTGTCCCTTATTTGAAATGAAGTTCTTGTGTTATTTAAATAATGCTACGCTATTCTCAATGAATGACTCAAACGACCTACCTCATATTAGAAGGTATCCGACTCGTTCCGTTGTTTGTGCGCGAACCTCAATGCTATCTAAAGCACCAGTACTGTTGCTTTGACTGGTTTTGAAGATTTGTAGGGAAAATGTCATATGCTGCCCATCCAACAATCTTTAAAGTTATATTGCCATAACATGAAACCATGAAACACTTTGTGTAAAAAGCCGAACAATTTGTGCTGCAAACGGAACACTTTGTGCTTAAAACGAAACACTTCAAGGGAGTTCATATAATTAAATTGACATACAGCTGAATGTACTGGTACTTAAATAAATTTTTGCCGAGACGCATATCTCTCGAATCTTCTGAAAGAGAATAAATATGGCTGTTCCATATATACATCCTAAATGCGTCCATAAAATGAAATATTTCTTCGAAATTGTTTTAAATAATGTAGTCAGTTACTGCAGCAAAATTTGTTATGATGGATATTCGTTAGTAAACACATTACTGGGAAGGGTAGATGACAGATTGCATGTCTTCACATCAGGGTCAATGAATTGTGTTTTCTACACGATCTTGGCAATGTTCTGGCAGGTTCTAAATTAGAAAGTGTAGGCAGTTATCATCGAATACCACGGTGAGATATTTATTTCTGAAATATTGTGACGTCACAAATTAAATATAAGTAAACATTATTTATAAATACACTTTTTATAATTATATATAAGCATTCGATCTTTGTATTTAACGAGTTGGAGATCTTTGTAAGTTTATTTTTTGTTTGTGGCTCATTTACAGACTGTTAAACGTAGACTAGTATTTAGGAATACATTGAAAACAACATTCAGCTGTTGGTTATAAACATTTCGTTTATAAATCAATTGCATAAAAAAATACATTTGAAGGTAAGGTTACGAAAACATTGGCACGAGATTTCGATTTCCTTCTACAATGTGATTTCAAAACGTACATTTTAACACACAAGAGATTATAATGTTTGGTGTTACTGTTGTTTCATTACCGATTGATCACTCAATCGATCTATTGATTGGTTGATAGATTGATCGATTGACTGATTTATTGATTAATTGCCAGATGGATCGATTGATTGATATAGCTTTTGATCGATTGATTTATTGCTAGATTGATTGATATATTGATTGATTAATAGATCGATCGATTGACTGATTGTTGTTTAAGACACAACGTGATACTGACGAGAACGAGTACACAAACTATGAAATAATTTAGGTAAAGGTGTCACTGGGATGAGAATATGAACGAATGTTTTGATTTTCATACGGAAAAAGGGAATAATGATCGATAGGGTTGGAAATATTCATTTGGGAATGGACTACAAACGACAACTCCTAACAAAATGAAACTCATTAGGACCTTCTGCTCATTGTCTTGTACGTGTCAGGTGGGCGGAAAGGGGGTGGTGGTATCATTCTCCAAACACGTAGCACCCATGTCCATCCCGTCCCGTCTTAAATGTGAGTATATAATTTGATTTTTACATATGTTGCTAATTATTTGTTGTTTCTTTGCTCAATATAAACATATTCTAATATGACCTTTGATCATATATTAATATCTTTGAATACCTCCCTTTCCCTTGATGCTCAATAATATCATTTTAGTTTTTATCGCACTAATTGGTTTTGTGAAGGCGGAAGGTTATCTTAGAGAGTAAAGTTAAACGAAAAGGCAGAGTAGGAATATGGAACAGGTGTTTTTATCAACAGGTGAATGTCATTCAGAAATAACCTGTGCATGATACATGATATTACAGCAGTCTTTGTAAAATATCTTATCGAAATATTGTTATTTATATATATATGTTGGCCAATTCCTTGATAGATGATTGCTGGTTTTTTAGTTTAAACATATTTTATTTGCCAATTAAACAGACAAAATGGATTAGACACAAGTAAAACATACTTATGAAGTCTTCTCCAAATTACAATGTGTTACAGTAAAGAAGTACATAAAAGGCATGTATTATTATATGTAGCACTAATAACGAATCAATGATGATATTCACATTAACAAAAAAAATTAGTAAAAANAAATTAAGATGGATTCATGATGTGCATGTTCAACCAATTCAATTCCAGTTATACGATAAGGAATCTCTTTGAACATTTAATATAATCAAAAACATATTTAAATATAATACAATTTTGTTCATAAGTTAAATTATCATTGCCACATGTCAGAAATTCAATGTCTATATTGTAGCAAGTTGTAATTCTATTGATATTACCTATCAATGTAGTTCTGGCTTGTATGTATATAGGACATTCCAAAAGGAAATGTTTTAAATTTTCAAGGGCAGCTCCACATCGACAAGATGGGTCAGATACGATTCCAACTCGAAATAAATCAAAATTCAGAAACGAAGCTGAATTTCTTAGCTGAGTTAAAATAATATTTAATTTCCGAGGACCACAGAAAAAATGTTTGGGGACAGAATGATTTTCAGTTTGATCGAGTTTCTTTAATTCTGATTTGAATTTTGATAAGGTATCAACGTTTCGAATATTGTTATTTAAACTATTCCACATTTTTATTGTGGAGGGGATAAAAGAATCACTAGTCGAAGAAAGTCTACAGAAAGGTAAAATGATATCATTTCCATTTCTCAACGGATACACTGATTGCTGGTAACAAGGGAGCTACTGAACCAATGGTTCATAGTGATTAACTTAAAGTAAACACTTCGAAAGTTGTACGTGCCAGTGGATTACGATATTTGTCCACTCTCGATAGTGAAATTTTCATATTGTATGTATGTCGGGTGGAGAAATATTTTAATCCACTGGTGGCAGAAGGATGATAATATTTATGCAAATCGAAATAAATGGGGAAAAGTGGGGAGGGGGAGTTAATCCAGAAAATTTTGTCCACAAAATATAAGTGTCAAGTATACATTGCTTCACTCAGGTATCATACATTGGTTGTATTTAATTTCCGAGCAGAAGAAACTAGTTGAGTAGAATACAACATCTGTTATTTCTAAAATCATGGTATAATCTTTGATGAAATCATGATTAATTAAAATATAGGTAATTTATATTCAGTAAAAGTTTATATCTGCCGACCCTTCCGGAGCTCCTGAGTTCCTTTGGTATCTTTTTGCCATTGTGTTGTCTGTTCTTCTTCTATTTACGGATTCTGATTGCCCCTTTGATATCTTTTGGCCATTGTGTTGTCTGTTCTTCTTCTATTTACGGATTCTGATTGCCCCTTTGGTATCTTTTTGCCATTGTGTTGTCTGTTCTTCTTCGATATACGGATTCTGATTACCTCCCTTTGGTATCTTAAAACTCTTCTTACTGTACATAATCTTTATATTCTGTTTTATTTTTCAATTGATTCCCACTTTTGCAAAATTAGAGGCAAATTCCGATAAGAGATAAATATCGACAGAGATATCTAACCTGAATGTTAAATAATGCATTGACCCTAATATAGATGTACTTTATCAGAGTAATTTTCTCTATTTTATGAGGTTTTAGTAGTTTTACCTATTTTCTTTATTCACTTGTAGGTATTAGTGAATCACAGGATCGTTAAATGTGATTCATTGCTAATGCCACGAAGTCAAATAAATGTTCATGTTGTTCACTCTACACAGGAAATGATATATGATTTATCTCCCTTTTTTCATCAACATTTATTAGAAACGCCAAAATATTTTTGGCATAACTTTTAAAACTAATATTTAAATGTAAACGTTTCGAAATTGTTGCAATTTTTAAAGAAAGATATTTTTAGAAACGCCGAATTATTTTTGACATAGCTTGTAAAACTAAGATTTAAATGTAAATGTTTCGAAATTTTTGGAATTGTTTGGGAAAGATACTGATTTTGGTATATGTCAAAGCATGAAACGCTTACTCTATTTTTAGAATGGCGAAACTGAAAGAAGGTTATTATTAGTAACTATAATATTATCTGGTTATGTTCATAGTGCCAAGATAATATACCAAGTTGAAATACTGAAAATACACAGAAATATTGGAAACAAACTATCAAAAATGGCACATGTATAGGAAATTACATTTTTGTAGCAAGAATGGTTATGATTAATCTCAATTATATCACTCCCGTCTTATTATGAAAAACAACAGCTCCTCTAAGAAAAACCTCATGAACCACCTGCAACACCATATCTTAATTCATATCGCTTCCTCATACCTTAATCAGATTACATTCCTTTCTGTCCTAATATCATTTTCATTTGGACAAGCTTTGATCACGGTTGCCTATGCGTTTTGATATTCCGAATGAAAATTAATACTAGAAAAACCTTTCTGAAAAACTCAAACCGGTCTAGATATTAAGTATTAAGTGGACGTGTTCTCGTATTGCCTCTATGTATAGGAAATATGTATGAAAATACTCCAGGATCTGTTACCAATACATTCGTTTATATAACTTGACATTTGCACCAGAATAGAGGATTTAGTTCAAGAATAACATATGAATATGGATCTGATTAAACCATATATTGGCTTATATTACTAAAAGTGTCCTCATTACTAAAAACACTAAATGTGTTCGAGTTATCCGTATTTGTGAATGTGTTCGAGTTATCCGTATTTGTGAACGTGTTCTCATTATCCAGATTACCGAACGTGTTCTCATCATCCAGATTACCGAACGTGTTCTCATAATCCAGATTACTTAAAGTGTTCTCATTATCCAGATTACCGAACGTGTTTTCATCATCCAGATTACCGAGCGTGTTCTCATAATCCAGATTACTTAATGTATTATAATCATCCAGATTACTTAATGTATTATAATCATCCAGATTACTGTATACGTTCTAAATCTCCGCAAGGTTTATCATTGTATAGCTTTACAATGTCAGCCCATTTACCGATTTTTAACAGGATAGCATTTGCCAGGTAAGACAAATTAAATATCAGCGGAATAACCGTACATACGATACAGGGAGGTATAAAAAAAAGTTAGTAATTAATCTTTAAGCTTCTATCTGCAAAACTAAATGTTGAACACTTTCATAATTTTTTTTATTAATTTTACAATTATATGAATGAAATATGAGATTTATGTGGGGTTTTTTTTCTAGTTAGATTCCAATACTTATACCATAAACATATTTTCATCCATCTGTACTCGAAATCACGAATAAAAATGTTGGTGTACAACAAATTTCAACCTAGTTTTAAAACAATCAAATTTATCTAATTTCGACCCCACTTTTTCCCCCTTTTTTATTTATAAATAATAGAAATGAGAGTTGTATGTCGATATTGTGAAAGGAGAAAGAAACCAGACATAAAATGTGTTTTTGTTTTATACAATAGATGGAACAAATTAGCTCAGGCATTTCTATCTTTTTTTTAAATAACCAATAAGTAATTCGTGCAGACGTTTGAAAAATTACAGTTTTAATCTTCCCTCAGTTTTATGGCATTGGTATTGAAGAGTACATAAATTGTATTACTAGTATTCTACGTCACATCATCTATTACGGTTTCCGTGCGCAGTACCGAATAACACTCGCCAACGGCACATGGTCCAATAAAGCAGACGATAAGGACATTTTTTAGCCAAAACATTTTATACATATGCAATTTTGAAAAAAATAGAAATATATATAAATTATATTTTTGGTCGGTTGTTGCCATTCACAAAAAGGGTTGGAGTCTTGGTGGAGGGAAAGGGAAGGCTGTTGATTCGGCAACTAAATGTTGACTACTGTCAATTTCCGAATATTCTGGTTCGAAATTGCTAGAAGCTATGGCAATATTGACTGATTAGTCTGAAAAGTTATTTTTTCTTGCTCGGTCAATAATGTATATTGTGTACGTTGTATTGATAACTGTTTCTTGAAGTAACCAGAAAAGAAGGAGTGACGTCATTAACATTGTCAGTATGTAAGCTGCCTTACGGGCGGGAAATATATAATATTTGGTATTAACATACATAGTGACAACCGCAACCTTTTAACCGTAATGAAAGCGGGAGGTTTGGCGCCGTAAAATCTTATTCAACCCACCATTTCTTTGGAAATGCCTGTACCAAGTCAGGGTCATTACGGTTTTCCCAGTTTTCCGATTGTTGACTGATTTTGTCTGCTATTGCACTTATGAGTTTTTGCCTTTCCCTTCGGAAGATTATTCGGTAATTTTGTTATTACCCTTATATACATAATTAAATAACTTTTTGTGATTCTTTTAACAATGTAATGTGTTAATTAATAAGTAAATAAATATTTATGACATTACATTATGGTTTGTCAGTGACAGGTCGGTGGTTTTCTCCGGGTCCTTCGGTTTCTTCCACCACTAACACTGACCGGAACGATATAACTGAAATGTTGTTGAAAGTGGCGTTAAACACAACCCTTTCGTTATAAATAAAATTTTGATTAGAATGCGTTAACCATACCCAAATGAATGTTTAAACTTGTGTAGTTTAGTCTTTCTGTTTTTTGTTTTTTGTTTTTGTTTTTTTTTGTCGTATTTGTTGATACTAGTAGTCGTTCGTGGAAGATTGCTCGGTGTTTGGTAATTTTGTTATTAACCTTATTTACTAAAATCACATCAATCTTTATTGCCGTATAACAAACCCTGTTTAGTATTTCAATGTACCCATTCATCAGCTATGCACTAAATACCCATCTACAATCTCCACCTCTAAATGTTTTTATATTGATATGCACTTGCACTTGCACACTGCACTTAATTCTGGTAAAAAAAATACCTATCATGAGTAAGACATGCAACTTTGTTTCTGTTCAAATACGTGTGATGACGTCATTGCATTGTTGGAAAGCATTCAAATTAACCTGACGCATTCAAATTAACTTGACGCGTATTATTACATCTAATTATTTGTCACTGAGGGTAACCACCATCTATATGACTAATCAATGAGTAAAATGAAGAACAAAAAATATCACATTACATGAAAATACCACGCTGTCGAAATAGTTCCAAAATTCAACGAGTAATAATACATAGTTGTGTATTAATACATGTACTATAGTATATAATGTGTGATGAAAAATATTCTGGAATCATTCTGTACAAAATATATAACCATGAAAATAATTATTATAAACTGGATTTTCAGTCATATCCTCCATCGATAGATATAGCTGTAATATTGGTGAAATAAAATGAAAAAAAATCCCATACTGTCGGGACAGTTCCAAAATTCAATGAGTAATACATTGTTGTGTTAATACATGTACAGAATGGTCTTATTAAACATATATAAAATGATAATAATTATTATAAACACACAGGAGATATGAGTTTATCATTGTCAAATGGAGAAATATATGTCAGAAGATAACTTTTGTTTTGATTAATGTAGCTTTATGTCAGACATAATGTAGCATTGTGAGAAAAGGATGTTTTTTGTTTTTGTTTTTATCGGAACGTGTTTCTATATCGTACATGTTTAAGACAATTTTGAAGATACCTAAGGGCTTCTCAGAAACCGCGAATAGAAGTCGGACAGACAATACAATGACCAAAAGAAAAATGACAAATAATAATCCGCAAAACACTGCACAGTAAAATAAAGATTGAGCAACACCAACCCCAATAAAGTATTTTGCATCCGTCTCCCCCACCATGTAACTAATATCCTGCGTAATTTCCACAGATCTCAATAATCCACTTCGTCGTTTTTGAATTCTACCAAAAATATGGTTATCTTTGTTTATCCGTTTTTTAAATGTTATGTTTTCTTGTAAACATTTAAGTATTTTATGAACCTAGCTAATGGGATTGCACAAATAATGTAAACATACCGAAATATAAAACGATAAAAATAGAAATAATACAAGAAATACTATTACTGTAGCACTACTCATGTTGCTAGATTTAAACAAGCTAAATGGTTTGATCTAATTTTGTGGTGCAAATCCTACTTTTAGCTATCTCATTTTGACATATGTTCCATTATAATTTAATAAACAATCTTTCATCTATTTTTAGGTATAGAAGAAGGTTAGAAAGAGAACGCTACCATACCACGTCGATTGATTATAATACACTCAACAATATCAACATGGCTAACACAACAACATCGTCTGCTTCTCCATCTTCCGGAACCACCGGAACAGGAAATAAACTAGCACAGGAAATACACGACGAGTTTCTAACCTGTAAAATATGTCTTGAAGTTTATAAAAATCCAAAATGTTTGGACTGTCTTCATACGTTTTGTGAATCTTGCATTGATAACCATGTCATGTCCGAATGTACATACAAAAAATATAGCGATTACAGAGAGTTTACCTGTCCACTATGCCGAAAAAGAACACAGTTACCTTTAGGTGGTGTGAAGAAACTTCCCGATAACTTCCTCGTTTCCGGTCTTTCGGAGGTTGTTGGACGACAGAAACCGTCGAAATTTCCATTTTGCGATATATGCAAATTAGTAAACCATAAACACAGGGAGGCGACATCTAAATGCTTAGATTGTAATAAATTATTGTGTAAGACATGCGTAGATTTGCACAAAGAAACAAAGGTCACTAAAGGTCACAGTATTTTCGATGTAGAAATTGAAAAAGATATCGAATGTAAAGAACACTCCGAAGAGGTTATCCGGTTTTACTGTGAGCCATGTGAAACGTGTATCTGTGTTCTCTGTACCTTCAATGAGCACAAGGATCATGAAATAACCCAATTTTCGGAAGCAGTGGTCAAATATAAGGAAACCATTCAGACATTATTATGTAATTGTAAGACAAAGATAAGTGCCTATGATACCCAGCTGATTGCATTATCAAAGTGCGACACTGTCATAAAAGCAGCAGAACAAAGTATTAGAGATTCTGCAATACAATTTATAAGCGACATCAGGGCTAAGGAGAAACAACTTACCGATGATCTTCATGGAATATATGGTTCAGAGGTCATGGACTATGTTGCTAAGCGGAGTGATATGCAGATCAACGTGGATAGTTTAAAGAGTACTTGTAATCTGACAGAACTTGTTTTGAAGGGGAAGGACATTGAACTTCTCCTGTTGAAGAAACAAGTTCAGGAAAAGTTATCTTCCTTGTCGGATATAGAAATGAGAGATCTGCCGTCAACAGTTCATAAACAAATCACTTTCATCCCTGGGACGATGACTTTCGGGGATCTTCAGGAAAGCGATAATCCCATAGGAACTGTTAATACTCCAAGAACGACAGCGTCAAATAATCAAAAGAACACAAAACCACCAATATTTACACGGACAATTAGCGCTCAGACGGACGAAGAGCCTCAAAAGGAGCTTCCTGAAACTACCACTGCTTATGCACAAACCGAAAACGGACCTGGGAATGGAAGCGACAAGTCAATTGGAACGGATAGTATAGAGGTCGTGGAAAAGGGAGTTAATACGAGATCACGAAGTCTTCAAGGTTCAACATCCCAATTGCAACGTGTAGCATCAGAAGAAAATGGAAGCGGAACTGACGTTCTTTCTGAAAGTTCTTCACAGCGACGCCAACGAAGAAGAAGAGAACGACCAAAAATCGAGGTATCTGTTAGACCCACAACTTATGCTTCAACCTTTACTATGGAGACACCGTCAGGAGGCTCCACACTTACTTATAGTAGCAGTATTGATGATGCATAAGTTCAGAGTTTAACCTTTTCCTAATACGTAAACTGGAATCTGCTATGCGGCTACCAGCTATTATGTGCTTGCTCTCCAAAAAAAAACAAAAACAAATATCTTTTAATATTTGTGAATATTTTAACCAAATAGATAATGGAATGTGTTTATGAAAAAGTGCTACTATTTTATTTTAATTTTGGATATAAGCTAGACATCTTCCGGACGCAAAATAATGCTTAACATCTGGCGCAGGTTGATTTTTACTAACGCTGAATGCCTGCTTTC
This sequence comes from Gigantidas platifrons, assembly GCA_002080005.1. Lineage (NCBI taxonomy): Eukaryota > Metazoa > Mollusca > Bivalvia > Mytilida > Modiolidae > Gigantidas > Gigantidas platifrons. The sequence goes on along the minus strand of MJUT01049460.1, from coordinate 156,432 downwards.
TGCTTATAACTGTTTGCTTTTTGTAGACGATTATGTTCAATTAGTGGTTCGTTTTTCTGGCTGTCTTCTGTTCGCTTTAATATAATGACATGCACTATTTTTCAGACTTGATTTTAAAATCACATCGTTGGAGTACTCGTAGTTTGTTAGACTGCTGATGGAGACTTTGTGATAGAGCTTTGGATGAAGTATAATTACATGTTGCCATGACAAGTCGTTTTATTACTTGTTGCCATGTTGCCATGACTACACGACGTCATTCTCAGATTACTTACAAACCCGTTTGATATTTTTCAGTCCAAAGAAGAAAAAAAAAGTTCCTGCGTTGTAGCGTAAACCATAATCCAGTATATAGTAGACATTACATGTGATATTTCATGGATGTGAATCGTCTTATTTGATGAGAAGACTGCAACTGTGTCGTTTACATACTCACTCGTAGTTTACTCTAAATTTTACATACTCAACATATTTACTCACATACATATTTGGATATTAGTTAGATTCAGCTTCAAGCAGCATATTGTGATATTATTATATAATTTAAGTATATTTTATATTTATTTAGACTCATCCGCTCTTTTATAAGATTTCAACATTCAGAATGTATGTGCAATTGTGATAGTTTATATGAAGTTCCAGTAGAGAGGGACCATGGTGAAAGAAATCTTGGTTTAAATACACGGCGGAGTAATATATATAAGTTATAGCCGAATTCATAACCATGTAAATAGAGTCATATGCCAAAATTAAATTAAATGTAGTTCGTTTTTTGTTTTCTTTTTGTTGCATGCATTTCCGGTTTAAACTCGCCACAATTTAGTGTCTATCTCAAGCAAGGACCTGTATTTCTAACGTTGTGTTTCGTGGTCTTTTTAATGGTCAATGATTTGAGGCGAGAGGTGGCTATTCGTTTTGTTGATAATGGTGGAATTGTTGACCATCACTGTTTAAGCTTTCTGTCGATAAGAAAGAAAATGAGCGATCATGCAAATGTGTGCTGGTGGTATCAGTTTTGTCTCTGTTTCTATGCAATCGTAACTTCTCGGCCATTCTCGCTACCCTGCAAATAACCTCGTATGCATTAGGCGTATAAATCGTACTACTTTTCACATGTCAGTTATATGAAAGTTTGATAAAGTTATATTTTAAACAATTTTCTATATTTCAATTATTTACATGGATAAAAGTTAAAGTTTTAATTAGTTTTGCATGATTAAAGATTTTACTTAGTAAGTCTTCCATATTGGATTTTCGTGGACTATATTTTTGTGCAGCTTATATATAATTAACTTCCGGCAAACAATTTAAGAAGAATTTCTCCTATCTGCATACGAGGTTATTTGCAGGGTAGCGAGAATGGCCGAGTAGTTACGATTGTGTTTCTATGATGTTCCGATTATATTTTGAAACTCTTCTTTTCGGATATTTCTATGTTTTTCGTCTCACCGTGTCTTTTTATATCTAAATGAACTGATGATATAAGAGATCTCTGTTGAACATCGCATAGCAGTTGTATTTACTGTATTTACATATACTTATACAAAAACTGCCGGTCACTTCTAAGATTGGGTAAGGGATATGGTTATAATGTTTTTACGCCACTTTCAACAATATTTCAGTTATATCATAGCTGTCAGTTTTATTGGTGAAGGAAACCGGAGTACCCGGAGAAAACTACAGACCTCCGGCAAGTCACTGACAAACTTTATTCCATAATGTTGTATACTAAGATTGGTGATTATGATTCTCACTTGTGACGAGGTGTACTCAATATAACTTCAACTTGTATCATAAAATGTGTCAGTGGCATATGTATGGTAGGTTGTTTGGTTTTTTTTGGGTTCTCGGATTTCCTCTATTAATAAAGATGATCCCTACTAGGTTCCTGAAATGTGTTTGATAGCGGCGTGTATTACTTATCACAGGATTTGAAACAAAAACAGCACGACGGGTGCCACTAGTGGAGGAAGAAATTATTATCCATTAGGATCAAAAAGAGTTTGAAGATACCAAAGGGGTAATCAGAAACCGTATATCGAAGAACAAACAACGCAATGACCAAAAGAAAAAGTACAAAAGGACAAACAACGATCGACAAAACATATATATATAACTAAAGATTGAGTAACACGAACCCCACTAAAAACCAGGGGTGAACTCAGGTTCTCCGGAAGGGTAAGCAATTCCTGCTGCACTAGTGGCACCCGTCGTGTTAATAGATCAACTAAGTTCACCCCGATTTCTAATGGGGTTCGTGTTGCTCACTCTAGTTTTCTGTGCAGTGTGTTTTGTTGATAAATTTTTGCATTACCACTTTGGTTTTCCTAATCCTAGTCATAATTCGTACAAAGTACATGTATCATTTGGATAAGAAAACAAAGCAAGAATTCCACGCAAAAAAAGATACATGTGTTGCATATGAGAAACAACATAAGAAGAGTTTGAAGGTACCAAAGGGGTAATTAGAAGCTGTAAATTGAAGGACAGGAATTACAATGGACAAAAGGACAAACAATGATCTACAGAACACCTAAGAAGAATAACAAAGTTTGAGGAACACTAACCCCACAAACATCGGCTGTACAAGCATGTGTTCCGGAAGGGTAAGCAAGTTCGGGGAGTAACAAAGAGTAAAAGAAAATCGATATACATAACGACATCAATACAAATAAGTGGAAGCACCTACATATGCTACTCCGTGCATAGCATTGTCGAAAATGTCTTATTTTATGTCCTTGAATGCTATTTTAAAGACAAGACTGCGTAAAATACCGAACACAATGGGATAACATTATTTATTAACAGGTAGAATTCTATGAAGCAAACAAAAAATAGGAGACAGCTGAGCTAACTCGAAGAATTCAAAATTCGATCATCATGAACCAACCAAAAAAAAAAAGACAACAAAGAAAGAAACAAACAAACCATGACACATGGCAAATATATAAAGAAGGAATAAAATTTAAACAAAACGCTATGATTTTCAGCAATACGTGTCGTAATGTACAACATCTGAAAGAACGAATGCATGGTCTCATTTCAAAGAACTTGAACACATGATGTATTTGTTTTTAATGCAATGGAAACTCTCTTAATGATCAGTGACGTAGAGGTAACAACCATGACATGTTCTGATTAACCATTCATTTAAATGTTTGATGTTATTGTGTCAGTAGCATACATGATCAGAGTAACTCATATCAATGAACTCATGATAGCAAACACAGGATTTAAGGTTGAGATGCATTTATTAAATATGTAAGGGAAGCATGGACGTTGATACTCAATGGAATGTTAGCAATGGAAAAAATGAAATTTTTCTCATAATTTTCTGTCAATTACAATGGTAAAAAATTAATTAGAGCTTTTGAGATTACAGTGATTGAGATACGTGCACATATATATTTTGGGTTTATGGTGTTTAACGCCACTGTCAATAATATTTCAGCTATATCGTGGCGGTCAGTTTTATTGATGGAGGAAACCGAAGTACCACCCGGAGAAAACCACCGACCTGTAGCAAGTCACTGACAAACTACATGCACATATAGATCATACGGATACGAAACAATAACGATAAAAGAAAAATACGAATGTCCTCTAGACGAAATAAAATAAAGAGTTATGAAAGTTGTAGCATTTCCTGATTCATACATGGCGCCAGTTGTGTTCATAGTTGTCAAAACCAATTAGGTAAAAAAGGAAACGATGATTCAAAAGCTGATGTTGGACACATGTTTGCTCTCACTTGTGACAAGCATATTTCAAATGGATCACCAAATGTATGCTGACGACGATATGATGTCAGAAATGTTGACATTGGAATAATCTGCAAGACAATAGTAATCCATAGTTAAAATCTTGAAAAAATGGCGCTATGCATTTTTGCTAATAATAAAATGAAAAACAAAAAATATCACAGTTCCACATTTCAATCAAAGAATCATAGTAAGAGACCTCTAGTCTATACCCCTAAAACTGGTATACATGACTGCTCACTATCGTGGCTTGGAACACGCACTGCAACGAAAAATTGCGGGTTTAAACTATTTTTATGGAAGCATTTGCTAAAGGGAAAGCCTTGCAAATACGATCATCATAAATCTTGAGACTATTCTCTTTAAATGGAGATATTAGGGATAAGTTGTTACTGGAACAATAACTCAGATTGGTTGTTAATAGCATATAGATTAATAAAACTGGAAGTGAACGGCTGGTTGTATGACCAATACAGAGTAGTCAAATACCGACGAGACATTAGTGCAAAGCGACGATCACGATACACATAAAAGACAACTGCACTGTGCTCGAACTACACGAACTTTCACAAACATAAGAGGTCAGATTAGGAAAAGTAAGCAGTATTGTATGTTTGGTTTTTCATTTAACATATACATGTAGCTCATTACAAAGTTCTAACTCTCACAGCCATTTAATATAAAATGAGAATATCAAGCTGATACAGGAAACATATCTGCAACAATTTGATGGCACTATAACATTTCCGAACAAATGTCTGAATTATTTTTAAAATATAAAAGGAGTAATCATAACCGTTAACAGATCAAGGATAGAAAATGCAATGATCAAATGAAAGGGAAATAAGACATAAAATAGTGCACAAAACATTGCACGAAAGAAGAATATTAGATCAATCGTGAACCTGGCTGACTAACCTGCCAGACTTGAGTAGTCCCATTTTCAAACATTTCCAATAAGAACAGACATTATAATAGGTTATTAAGTGGTACATCTCATAAACAGTTGAAATATGAATGTTCATACTTACGAATGGAATATTTACAATTGGGACATAGAAACCATTATGTCTTTTTTATTTCTTTTATTATTTTTTTTAATAAATTTTTGAATGAAACGCATTTATTATACATTTTGGACTGTAAAAACTGGAAGGATCTATCAGTATCAGTAGCAGTAGCATCAGTATCGGTAGTATCTTTAATTTCCAGTTCACTTAGTAATATTGGATCTCAGTGGCAACTAAAACTGGGAGTTTGTGATTGTTGTTTAAAGCCAGCTCAGCAATTTTTCAGCTATATCATGGCGAGAACAAGTTAATTTTCAATGAGATGATGATGATGTCCGCTTCGTACTAGACCAACACGCTTAGTTGGATTTTTATAGTGTTATCTCATTGAAACAACAGTCTGTGGGTAGACATGTCGCTCCATTCGGACACATTATCCTGATTTTGAACCAACCCGTATTTGCTGTTTCTCTTTAATGATACGTGCTTGTTGGAGAAGCAACAAATACCAATTTTATAGTCTTTCGTTTAACACGATCGAGCCTCTAACCCACCAATGTGGTTAGCTAAAACTGGAGTTGCTAAGTGACAGAACAGATATATAAACATATTGGATATAGTGATGAAATTAAAATACTGGCTAAATATTTTAAAGTATCATCTGTAGAGAAGATGTTTTATATACTCTTCTACATGAGTGTGCAGAACAAGTCGGCAAGGATTCTTGTTCATTTTTATTTTTTGCATGTGAACACTAAGTATCTGTTGTAAAATATATCCTCACTCCATGCTCGACGGCTGTGTTGTGGATCAAAAGTCCGGCATATTGACATTATCATCTTATCATAGTTATTAAGAGAATTTGTGTTTGTTTTTATTCATTTTTTTCCAAAGCAAAAACAAATAAATTTAAAAACAGTTTTTTCCAGAACAGAAATGGATGAATATATTTGCATGTGAGTACTATCTTTTTGAAATAAAAAAAAACTCCTATATTTAAGTTGCTTTCGATCAATCATTCGATTAAGAATGTGGGGTATCAATGTGCACTTCAGAAAAAAAAAAAAGTTTTGATGATGCAATCTGAATTTCAAAGATGGTGATTTAGTTTTATGTGTATCTTTTGTAGATCATTGGCCTTTTGTTCTTTTTGACTTGGCCATTGTGTTGGCTGTCCTTCGATTTACGGATTCTGATTACACATTTGGTATCTTTAATCTCTTCTTGAGACAACATAGAATTGTATTAAGAATTTTAGAATGCATATCTGATTCACGCCAATTCATTCTGTTTAATGATCTTATAATATTTCAACAAGTCGACAAGTATAGATATATCCAGTTTATTTCTGGTGGAACAGTCGAAAACCAATAGTTTATCTGTACATTCTGTCGCTGATCCAGAAGTATGATGTATGGTGTTTTGACAATATCACATGAAGCAAGTATGAAAAACGTAGATATCTAATTATATGTAGTATTTAATATAGAATATGACATCGTTATGCACAGGGTAGAATAGTGACAACCGGAACCTTTTAACTGTAAAGGAAGCGGGAGGTTTGGCGCCGTAAAATCTGATTCAACCCACCATTTCTTTGGAAATGCCTGTACCAATTCAGGGCCATTGCGGTTTTCCCAGTTTTCCCATTGTTGACTGATTTTGTCTGTTTGTTGATTTATGAGTTTTGCCTTTCCCTTTGGATTTGATTTGATTTTTGGTGTTTAATGCCACTTTCGACAATATTTCAGCTATATCATGGCGACCAGTTTTAGTGGTGGAGGAAGCCGGAGTACCCGGAGAGAACCACCGACCATGGGCAAGCAACTGGTAAACTTTATCACTTGCGGTTGCGAGTCGAGTGCACCCTTTTTTGTAATTTACAAAGCCGGGCGCGAACCCACGCCGTATTGGTGATAGGCTTGTATGAGTTGTTAGATCCGGCAACCTAACTCATTGAGCCACCCAGGTCCCCCTTTCCCTTTGGAAGATTGCTCAGTGTTCGGTAAGTTTGTTATTACCCTTATTCAGAAAAGATTGTTAAAAGAGTTCCACGCCTTGTTGGAAAAATATTCCGAAACTTGCTTACAGATGGAGAGAGATGGTATTAACAACTAGATTTAGTTCAAAGCTGACTATTGTTTTCTTCTTATTTCTCCCAGTTGTCGTGTATGGTATACAACACTGATATGGTTCCAGACTCTCCTAAGGACTAAGTATGTACCAAATTTGGTCAAAATCCATTGAAGGATGTTGATTCTAGTGTTCACAAGGATGTAATGTGGTAAAAAATTTGACCTGGTGACCTTGAAAATCAATAGGGTTCCAGACTATCTTAAGGACTAAGTATGTACCAAGTTTGGTAAAAATCCATTGAAGGATGTTGATTCTAAAGTGTTCACAAGGAAGTTATGCAGTAAAAATTTGACCTGGTGACCTGGACCTTTGACCTTGAAAATCAATAGGGTTCTAGATTCTCTTAAGGACTAAATATGTACCGGGTTTTGTCAAAATCCATTAAAGGATGTCGATTCTAGTGTTCATAAGGATGCTACGGAAGGACGGACGGTAGCGTTACTATATCCCTTCGCAGCCCCGCGGTATAGAAATGGGACAGAGAGCTTCTTCAGCTTGAAGGGCCATCCGTCGGTTGTGTGGGATGTATAAATTCACAACCAACCCGTCCTTCAGATGAGACGTAAATAAAACCGAGGTCTTGTGTTGAGAGAATGCCACCCTCTTTGCACGTTAAAGAACCCAGTGTAACAGCTCATTATGAGCATTATGTTCATGATGAGTGGTCCATAGGAGACCTGTTGCACTGGCTAAATTCATCACCCATCACCATTCCTTGTTTCGAGTCCCGTGGCATTTAAATTTTATTTTGCCCATTGGCCTATATCCGTCCCCCGTTTTCAACCTACATATTAATTTATTATAAACATGTTCTTGTCCTGAGTATAGCTGAAAAATTGCTCGCTGGCCGTTAAACATCAATCAATCAATATCCCTTCGCAACTTCGTTGGCGAGGGGATAATAAACTGTCAATTTACAAAAAACAAAAACATCCATTTTTGTATCTTAAGACCTCTTGTATAGAAACAGGTAGGGTTACAATACCCAAATCAATACCAACCTTTATTCAGTACAAAGGATCAATGTGTACAAAATTCAGAAGGATCTGTCGATTAGATCTCAAGTGATTGTGTGGAAACCATTCGGTCTACAGACGGATGGCGACAGACACAAAGTGATGACAATTTCTCACATTACCTTTTGGGGCTGGTGAGCTAAAATCAACAGATTCACTTCAACCAAAAAGACTATGCAAATGTACCTTCCTTTTGAGAGGTTAAAAAATTAGACCGATACTTGCTTCATATGTGTGTATCAACAACTGGCCTGAGGGTGGATAATATGTCATGGTGGGTTAGACAAATTGGTGGGGCACTATATCTTATCTATGTGGGTTTTAGTAAGTGAGTAATTGTTGTTTAATGCCAATTCAGCAATTTTTCAGCTATACTTGTATCTGTATTATCATGGCGAGAACGAGTTAATTTTCAATGAGATGATGACGAGGTCCGCTTTGTACTAGACCAACACCCTGAGTTAAATCTTTATAGCGCTAGATAACTGAAACAACAGTCTGCTGGTAGACATGTCATTCCACTCTGACACATTATTCTGATTCTGAGCCAACCAGTCTTTCATCTTTTTCCTTAATGCTACATACTTAGCAGAGAAGCAACAAACAGAAATTTTATAGTCTTTGGTTTGACCCGACGGGGTATCGAACCCACGATCTACCACACTCGAGGCGAGCATGCAAACTATTACCCCACTGATGAACCCACGATCTACCACTCGAGGCGAGCATGCAAACTATTACACCACTGATGAACCCACGATCTACCACTCGAGGCGAGCATGCAAACTATTACACCACTGATGAACCCACGATCTACCACTCGAGGCGAGCATGCAAACTATTACACCACTGATGAACCCACGATCTACCACACTCGAGGCGAGCATGCAAACTATTACACCACTGATGAATCCACGATCTACCACTCGAGGCGAGCATGAAAACTATTACACCACTGATGAACCCACGATCTACCACTCGAGGTGAGCATGCAAACTATTACACCACTGATGAACCCACGATCTACCACTCGAGGTGAGCATGCAAACTATTACCCCACTGATGAACCCACGATCTACCACTCGAGGCGAGCATGCAAACTATTACACCACTGATGAACCCACGATCTACCACACTCGAGGCGAGCATGCAAACTATTACACCACTGATGAACCTACGATCTACCACTCGAGGCGAGCATGCAAACTATTACACCACTGATGAACCCACGATCTACCACACTCGAGGCGAGCATGCAAACTATTACACCACTTATGAACCCACGATCTACCACTCGAGGCGAGCATGCAAACTATTACACCACTGATGAACCCACGATCTACCACACTCAAGGCGAGCATGCAAACTATTACACCACTGATGAACCCACGATCTACCACTCGAGGCGAGCATGCAAACTATTACACCACTGATGAACCCACGATCTACCACACTCGAGGTGAGCATGCAAACTATTACACCACTGATGAACCCACGATCTACCACTCGAGGCAAGTATGCAAACTATTACACCACTGATGAACCCACGATCTACCACACTCGATGCGAGCATGCAAACTATTACCCCACTGATGAACCCACGATCTACCACTCGATGTGGTTTATATGTGGGTTTTAATCTCAAAGTTGACATCAATATCATTAAAAGATTTTTAGTTACAAAAATAGAAGGCGGTTTCTTGAAACTGTTCATTCAGATTAATTACATTATACATACATGTAGCATGGATACGTAATTAATCTAAATGAACATTTTCAATGAAAAGCAACTAAATTATGAAAGGAAATTTAAAACAGTGATGGCCAAGAACATTCACCTCTCACCATACATCATCAAACATATAAAAAAAAAAAAGACCACAACATATGGCATTGGAAATTCAAGGTCCTGGCTTGGGACAGGCAGAAAAATGTGGCAGGGTTAAGCCGACTAATGGAATCCCAATCCTCCCTTCTTGATAATTGATGTCCATGTGCCACTAAACACTGCAGATTGAATGTAATTTTGCAATATTGCAATCCATCTTCAATGTATGAACAAATCTGGAATTGATAGCAATATTCTAATGTTTACCAAATACTGAAGAAAAAAAAATGAAGTGTATCATGTGGATACCATATCCATAGAAGGTAAATAGACAACACAGATCCCACTAAGACTGTGTTATTAGTAGCCAGGCTGATGACAACACAGATCACACTAGGTCTGTGTTATTAGTAGCCAGACTGATGACAACACAGATCACACTATGTCTGTTATTAGTAGCCAGGCTGTTGACAACACAGATCACACTAGGTCTGTGTTGTTAGTAGCCAGGCTGATGACAACACAGATCACACTAGGTATGTGTTATTAGTAGCCAGGCTGTTGACAACACAGATCACACTAGATGTGTGTTATTAGTAGCCAGACCGATGACAACACAGATCAAACTAGGTCTGTGTTATTAGTAGCCAGGCTGATGACAATACAGATCACACTAGGTATGTGTTATTAGTAGCCAGGCTGATGACAACACAGATCACACTAGGTATGTGTTATTAGTAGCCAGACTGATGACAACACAGATCACACTAGGTCTGTGTTATTAGTAGCCAGGCTGATAACACAGATCACACTAGGTCTGTGTTATTAGTGGCCAGGCTGATGACATCACAGATCACACTAGGTCTGTGTAATTAGTAGCCAGACTGATGACAACACAGATCACACTAGGTCTGTGTTATTAGTAGCCAGGCTGATAACACAGATCACACTAGGTCTGTGTTATTAGTGGC
>MJUT01049460.1:127805-140207 GCA_002080005.1 Gigantidas platifrons | reverse complement strand
TGTCCAAATTCCGGTGGCTTCATTTTATAATATTGGTGATAGGAAAATTAACATAACACATACTAAGCTAAGACATAGATGTAGTGGCCTTAATGCCGATTTATATAGAGTAAATTTGAAGAATGATCCACGTTGTGTATGTGGTCATTTATTTGAGGATGCTATTCATTTTTTTCTTGAATGTCCACTTTATCAATACGATAGAACTTCTTTGTTTAAATGTTTTAATAACATTGTTCCCATCTCTATAGAATATATACTCTTTGGATGTAACGAAATTAGTGAAGACTTGAATACTTTATTGTTCAAATCAGTGCATAAATTTATTCGACAAACTTGTAGATTTAATAATTAATAATTCCCAACCCTGATATTATCTCAACACAATTTGCTAGTTTTTACCCCACCCCCTTTTTTCTGTTAAATAATAAAACAATATTTAATATGTATACTTAGTTTGACATTGTTTTGTTTAATTTACTAATTATAATTGATATAGCCTGTACATTTGCTGTCATTTGATTTGTTTTATTTATGCTATTAATGTATTTGTATGGAGAGGGACTAGTAAGTTGTAAAAACTTGTTCCCAATCCAATTGTATAAATTTTATTGACAATAAAATCATTATAAAGTATAAAGTAACCCAGTATATGTCAGAAGAGATTTAATCAATTAAAAAATATCACATATGGCAAAATCATGCTCATTATTTTATTCATGAGATATGAATATTCATGACGTCGTGGAACCACGTGACATTTGTTGACATCGTGCTAAAATTCAAAGAGGAGAGAGAAAACCCATAGCTTAGCACCCTCCCCCCCCACACACACACACAAGGTATATGGTCGGTTCCTTAATCAATGATGAATAATATATTACTACTGCTGTTTTATGTGTTTTAAAACAAATCATATTTGTTCTATATATGATTTATTTGATAATAATGAATAAAAGAACGGACTTGAGATTGATTTTATTGTTATGTTTCCCCTCAACGCACCTCACATAAATTATTTGATCACGTGATACTTTCTTTATGAAGAAGCGGTGCAAATAGAACAGACGAATTGTATGAAAATGCCTCTGGAATAATGGTACGTTTCACACGCCCAACATCCCTACGTTGCCTCTTAAATGGCGTCGGGCATTGAAAATTGTAAAAACGATCACAATTAATCTTCTCCAGGAACCTACAGATCATAAGTCTTCCATTCAAAACAAATATCAAGTGGAACATTTTTACCAGAAGTTTTAATGTGAACGAAGAGAACTTATGTTGGTATGGCAGTTTTGTCACTTTTATCATTTTTTTTAACCATATTTTAAGGGTTTTATCAGAAATGATAGGAAAGTTGTATCAAAATAAGAAATACTCCAGGAACTTCCAATATATTGAGTATGGTATCACAAATTTGCTTCAACAACCCTAAGCGGTGTTTGGTGAAAAAAGAACTCAGAAAGTAAGTCCAGGTTTAATAAAAGATCAACACTCCAGGGGTGTGGAATTGCCATGCCCGACTCGCCCGACTCGTACATAGAACCTGCCGGACAAGTATATTTTCCTGGCTAGCTTGTCCGGGGACAAGTAAATATCAACAAATAAAAATAATTTCTTATTAAAGTATTCTGGAAAGACAATTTCTCAAATGATATATCGTAAAATATTGACGGTTAGATAAATGCTTTATGTGTTTTTTTTTATTGGAAACCATCGCGTCAGTGGTGTTCCGAAAACAGCTAAAAATAACCAGAATTGTACAAGTTCTAAGTTGAGTATTACGATTGCAATGATGATTGTACTGCATTCACTTAACGAAAACCGGGATCGTGTAAAAGGTTTTGATTGATGTTCCGAATGTGACGTTTCCTTGCTTGTCCATGGCTTTTCGTAAAAAACAGGGCCTAACATCCGTGAACATACATTGTATAATACAAATCAAGTTGCAGTCGTTACAATGGATAAATATTTAATAATAAAAAAAGGCTGGAAAGGTTCTGTTCACAATGAGAAAGTTGACAAACGGTAAACTCTAGCGGGAAAAGACACATAATTTGTGGAAAAACACCCAACAGCGGCAACGAACGGATTGTTCAGTCAAAGTGGCCAGCCGATTTCACATGAGCTACTGCTGGATTCTGATATTGTCTCATATTGCAATATCTACAGCTGTACAGGAAATATTTTGATTTTGCTGACCGGAAATCATTAATGTTTTTTTTTTTTGCAAAATCGTGGACAGAATGGATACTTATCTTCCCATGCCCATGGAAACACAACTAAAACGGTTTGATGGATAAAGCCATTGTCAAGGTTAATCAAAATTAACTTGATTGATATGTGAATTTTTTTCAACACAGCTTATTTTGTATCTATAAACAACCGGATATTCTCTGAGTCTGACTGCACATTCCTACATTTTTTTGTATCTGAAGTTCAAATTTAAAATGGTCTTCATTTGGGCAGTGATCACTAATTAGACAGGGATGTTTGTGTTAACATTTCAAATTTTAGCAATGATGTAATAGAAAATATAAACAAGTTCAATTTACTTTTTTTAGTTAGCAACTGTGTTTGCAAGTATCAAATGTTTATGCAAAAAAAAAAAACAACAACAAAAAAAAAAACAGGACAAGTAGGATTTTGTCCGGACAAGTAACTTTTTTCAGATAACTTGCCCGGGGACAAGTAGAATATTTCAATATTTCCACACCCCTGAATTCAATAGAAATAAAAAAAAGTTCCCACTGACGAAAATAAATTAAGATTCATTATAGCTAGAAGAGAAGCAAATCGATTGAAAAGAGAAGCTATTAAAAGATATTCTGAGAATACAATAAATAAATTATCAGATGATAAATTAGATGTGAAGAAATTTTGGTCACTTAGTAAATCCATCTTGGGTTCTAAATCTCAGCATTGTATACCACCTCTTATTGAAAATTCAAGTACAATATCCGACGATGTACATAAAGCAGAAATATTTAACGAGTTCTTTTCTTCGTATATGAGACTTGATGACACAAATCCTCCACCCCTACCCCATTTTGAACTACTTTGTAATAATAAGTTAGAAGTTCTTGAAACCAGTGAAAGTGAAGTTTTAAAATTACTATCTAAAATAAATATAAATAAGTCATCGGGTTCTGATGGTCTGAATAACATAATTTTAAGGAAATGTGCTCATACTCTATGTAAACCTTTTACAAAAATATTCAATTATTGTTTGTCACATGGAGTATTTCCATCAAAATGGAAAGTATCAAATGTCTGTCCTGTTTTTAAAAATGGTGATAAACAAAATAAATCAAACTACAGACCCATAGCATTATTATCATCGATANTTTAAACAATATTAACTCGGATATATGGACCTATAATATTTTTTCAAAGTAGACCGAGGGTGGATCCAGATTTTCTTAAAAGAGGGGGCAAATAGGGGCTTCCATTGTTTTTTTAAGTCCAGATCTACATGTGTGTAGGTACGAAACGACCAGGCTACGAAACGTCCGCATCTGATTTTCTACACAGATTTAACCATGTATTGACTTCCGGTGCATGAAAATTTAGTCATTAGTAAATAGAACAAAATTGCTATTTCCACCATAGTTGGGACTTCGTCCCATATTAAAGAAAATTATATTTTTTATTTCAATAGTCCGATTTGGTTATGGTCCGTTTTTGTTATGGGATGAAACATCCGGTAGCGGAGTGTGTTAGGCCAAGTTCGGTTGGAACCCGATAGGAACCCTGGTGTTGGGTTGGGTGACGTCATACTACTATTAATTGGATGCGCGCGCAACTTTCCATTTGGACGCTGTTGTGCGATCTCGAGTAACTCCCCAGCATTAATCTAACATTAATCATTGACCACGAACAGGGGGGAGAAAATCTGTACATTATATATCAATATGCTCCTGCTTACTCGATTCAAATCGTGTATGATTTTCTGCTTGTTTAAGACAATTAAAAGTTTGAAAAGTCTCTCCCGTGTAGAAACGTAAACACATGTACCATGGTACATACAATGTATTTGGCCCATAAGACGATGATTTTCCCTTCCTCATCCGAGATTGACACAGCAATCAAAAGCAAAATCATAAAAAAGTATTGAAATAAACAAAAACATGTGATCAATGTTAAATTTGACAATTCAAGTCTAAAATGATCAAAATACAAACTTACAATTCTGCATCGTTTCCCCCAGACGCCATATTGGATCTCGAATAACCCTGGGTCGACGCTGTGTTAGAAGAGTAACAAGGTCAAAAGTTCAATTGCGTCATTGTTTCTATTTTTAACACTTTCCCGGGTGGTTCATATGGAACACGAGTAACGCGAGTTCGATCCCGGGTCCCATTCGAACTTGGCCTTAGTGTGTTACAGCAGCTTTATGAAACCGGAAGAGAGGCCATATTTATTTCATGAAGCATTGTTCGTGAGATATTTTTGTATCGCTAAATTGAACATGATGTGGTGAAATTATTGACTTGAAATTCAGTAGTTGGATTTAAATTAGGATTTTATATTTACACGTATTTATATCACAATTGGTAAGTTTCGATGTAAAATCAGTAAAAAATTCTACATGCAAGTTCGTCTCCATTGATCAATGCATATTGTTGTATAGCAGTGGATTTGCCGCTAATAGAAAAAAAATAAAGGGTCATTACAAGGATTTTAAAATGACCGATTGCTTAATTTATTATATAATTTAGATGTTTTAACATTGTTTTATTTGATTATTATTTTTTTAAATAAAAATAATGCTTAAATTGCATTTGTTTACAAAACAACATGTCACATGACTCACAATGCTTCTGGTTAAAAATAGCCACAATTTTTGGTTGAAAGGTTAATGATATGCATATATGTATATATCCATATATCACCAATAACACTTGGTCATCAGTTGCCTGTAATATCACTCATAGTACAAATAACTCCAGGAGGCTATAATTTTCATTAGCAATTTTTAGATCAGCTTCCTCCTGTTAATATACAGAAATTAATGCCACCTAAAAAAATACAAATCTCTGGATTGCTGGAAGATTAATTATTTTGACTGAAAATAACACTAACTTAAGATGATCATGGAAAAAAGGAAATTGAATATAACACTGTAGATCAAAGAGATGGATAACTTCATCATACATGCATATACATGTATATGTACATGTGTACTTGTAGAATTTGTTTTCTCAAATAGCTACATGTACAAATGTACATGCATATATTTTGATTTAAGCTTGAATGCAATAATTATAAAACTGCATGATGAGTCCATCTATATATATTGAAACGACAATGCATGAGAGATACGTATACAGGCTCAGATGAGTGTCAAATTCTGTTACTCCTCTATTGATATCAACATGTACATGTAGTGTTCTACATGTAAGCACAGTATCTTGATGTTTAATACTGTGATGTATTAAAGACAAAACAGCAGTATATATACATGTACATTTTGTACCTTAATACTACATGTCATACAGTAACTACAAACTTTGTGATTTGACTGAGAAAGTGATGTACAGTATCAAAGGAGGGAGGTACAATCAAAGTATATATCGTAAATAGAGAATTCTTTTAACATATCACATAAGTTTGCCTTAAATCACTGGTACACAAATGTACCTCTTTTGAGACATCATCTATTTTTTTTTTTTAAATTTCATATTATTTTAGAATTTCTGTTATCAAGTACATGTACATATTCTGGTATTTTGTTACAGCTGATGGCAGTGATGGATTCCAGAATGGCTGCCAGGAACTTGGTAGCAAATACAACATGAACTGGATATTGGCTTGGAAGTCTTTCAGATGACAGATCAAATTCCAATATAGGAGGACCATTGCTATGACTAATTTTGACACTTTCCGTTCAAGTCATCAAGACTTCATCCTAAATTTTATGTTGTTCATGTAGAGTTTTTTTTTGGAGAGCCGGGGGGGCAACTTATTTGAAGACATTTTCGTAGTTCAAAGATGTACATAAAAGACTGTTATTTTGGATTAAGTCTCAGGTTTTCTATTAAAAAAGTGATTTTGAAATTTTGCCTATGTTTATTATCAGTATCACCTGTACAGCACAGTCAGGGACATACCATGATAAATCACTGTGATAGACGTATCACTCGTCTTAGTGATATAGATATATCTTTTGTTCTGTTTAATATATTTACTTACTTTCTTTTGCATTTTGAGTGATAGCAAGTAACACTTTTTTGAAGATATGTTAAACAGAACAAAAGATATATCAATATCACTGAGAAGAGTGATACGTCTATCACAGTAATTTATCATGGCATGTCTCTGACTGTACTGTATATAAAAGAAAATAAATTATCAAGCAATTGTCAACAGAGTTGATGTACTAAAAGAATGATTTTGCAATCTATAAATAACTACCATCCAGTTTGGTGACCAACATCATACTTATTGAATATTGATTGAATGAATTACATGTATTTTCTGATATATTTGGTTTGTTTGTTTGATTGTGTTTAGCACCACTTTCAACAATGTTTCAGTTATATTGTGGTGGTCAGTTTTATTGGTGGAGGACCTGTTCGTCCTTATGCAAATCACTGACAAACTTTATCACAGAATATTGTATCAAGTACACCTCCTCACACGAAATCACAACTTTAGTGGTGATAGAAACTGATTGCACAGGTAGTTGTAAATCCAACTACCATCCCAACATGAAATAGTGGCCCTAGCTAGAATGAATCATATATATAGGATATGCCTTAAGCCAAATGAGCCCCACTGAAGTTGCATACTCTCAACTGTTCAAGTACACACACACAAAAACATTGCAGGTTTTACAGAGAACAGCAATGATTATTATTTTCTTATGGGGTCCACACCTCCTAAGGCGACCCTGCATATGTATTTGTGTAACAGTAAAATGAATATCCAACTTGGCTAATACCTTCTGTGATTTTTCGCCTGTTATTCCCCTGTATACTTGTCCGGATTTGATTTGATTTTTGGTGTTTTAACCACACTTTCAACAATATTTTGATGAATAACGGTATCATGGTGACCAGTTTTAGTGATGGAGGAAGCACCACCGACCACAGGCAAGCAATTGGTAAACTTTATTACTTGCAGCTGCAAGTCGACTGCACCCTTTTTAGCTCACCTTACCAAAGGCAATATGAGCTTTTGCCATCACATGGCGTCCGTCGTCCGTTAACTTTTCACATTTTAATCTCCTCCTCTGAAACCCCTCAGCCAAATGAAGTAAAACTTGGTAGGAAGCATCTATGGCAGGTCCTCTATAAAGAATGCTCATTCCGTCCCGATTCATTAACAAACATGTCCGCCATAGGCAATTCTTGTTTCTGATTGGTGGATTTCTAAAAAATCTTCTCCTCTGTAACTGCTTGGCCAAATGAATCGAAACTTGGTAGAAAGCATCCTTGGAAGGTCCTCTATCCAGAATGCTAATTTAGTTCCAATCCGTTAACAAATGTGGCCACCACAAGCAATTCTTGTTTCTGATTGGTTGATTTATAAAAATCTTTTTCTCTGTAACTGCCTAGCTAGCCAAATGAACCGAAACTTGGTGGGAAGCACCTATGGAAGGTTCTGTATTAAGTTTCCTCAAAGCAGAATGAAAGATGAGCGACACAGGCTCAGCCCCCATTAGTATACATATCAATGATTCTTGATATATAGGAATACAAAGAAAGTATACTACAGGTGAATTTTTTTTCACACTGGTTAAAAGTTTTGCATCTGCAAAATCTTCTTTTCAGTTTGAATCAGGATCCTCCCAACAGGAATAACAACTTTTCTTAATATTTTCATGTAAGTAACTGTATGCAACATTAGTGTCTGGTACAGAAGCTAGATTACAAATTAAAAAATACCACTTTTGGCATGGAACATAGTTATTTTAATTCAATGTTTTGTTTATTTCAAGAGGATTGCAAACAGCCCAAAGGCTAGAAAGTTGGTCTCCTCAACATACATATGATACAAGACAATACAGACTATCTCACACTCATTCACTCATAATAGTTAATACAAATTATATTTTCAATAGCAATTTAAAATATTTACAAAGCATATAATCTATAGAAATATATTGCTATTTTCAATACACACTGAAACATAACTATGTTATCCATATATAAATCATCACTTCCTTGAAGAAAAAGCTCAACTAAATATGTGTTTAATTCATTTTTGAAACTATTTAACTTCACATTTGGACAGAGCAATGATTTAATCTTGTGAAAAGTGTTTTTCTTAATTCATCATATTTATTGCAGTTAAATAAAAGATCCTGTGAAAAATACATACAAACACTTCTTCTCAGAAACCACTTCAAAGTTTATAACCAAATTGTGTATGTGATCATATTGTGGGCCTTTATATAAAATTGTGGTGTCAATTGGAAATGCAAAAATTACCTCATCATGGAACTGATTTCGCAAAAGACCCTGCTTCTCCCAAGCTATTGGGTATTTGAAAAAAAATTATATGATGCATAAATTATCCTTTAGTGCTCATCATTTTCGCCTTGTTAGAGTAATATGAAAAATAGTTAAAAAGACATCAAGTTCACCATTATTAAAATGAAGTTGGACAAATTTGCAATATGTGCATGAGCACTGGCTTAGGACAGGCAAAATTGCAGGCTAATGTGGTAAGTCACAGCAGGTAACTGGTCACAGCGAATGCATCCACGTTGATAACAACATCGGGAGTAAAGCAAGACAGAAGGTTGCGAATGTTTCTGAAGAAAGGACTACATTATATATTTATACATGCATAGTAGGAAATCAATGGTAACTGTAACAAATGAAGTATTTAAATGTTTTTTTTTTTATTAACGCAAAAATACTTTCCCGATCCCTTCAATGATTCATTTAAAGATGGTTGAGGGTATTCCCTCAGTATTATTATTTGTAACTAATGATGCATTATCCTACACAGAATTCAATATCATGTATCACGTTTTGAACACCAAAACATTCTCTGTATCCCTCCTGAGACCCACTTCATGGTATTAAGACGCTATAAAATGCTAATCCGCTCATTCTCCAAAGTAGACCTATATTACAGATTTTTTTATTTATCGCCAATGCTTGAAAATAGCGTTTGTCATTGTTGGTAGTTGTGAAGAATAAATACGTAAAAGAACATATGAACCCCACTAAACAGCTATAAATTCCTAAAAATTTGAGTTACCCAAAAGCAAGTGATAAAAATACCTATCTTGGATGTTTAACTGAAAAGGAAACAACTTTTAATTAAAACTAAGAATGTTTAACTAACAACTTTTTATAATGTAGAAATATAAACGAAGTGTCGAAAGAGCATTGGAAGATAAAACTATATGTTTCTGTTTTATTTTTAAGACCATGGAGAAGTGGCATACTATTTCAACCAAATATTACTATTTTTGACATTTAGATGAAGGGAAAACGTGTATACATTAAAAAAAACTATAAAAAAAAACTATCCCATTTCTAAAGAAGATCGTCAATAATGAATAAATAGCATTCATAACATAGATATAAGAAGAGTTTGAAGATACAAAAGTGGTAATCATAATCCGTAAATCGAAGGAAAGACAACACAATGGCCTAAAGAAAAAGAACAAAAAAATTATCAGTACAATATTAATGGTTATTGTACAAAGTTTTCTTGGTTCAAAACAAGAAAATTATCAATTTTTAGATAAGGTTCTTTTTTAATACATTTTTGAATATATAATAAAAAAATTATTCGTAATTTTCTATTCTTTACTAATCCAAAACTTCATTTAACGTTCTATAAAGTTATTTTTAACACTATTTTAATTTCAAATATATTTCCGTCCTCTTCAAAGGCCGCGCCTTCTCATATTAATAATATTCAGTTCAAAGTTCTTATTCGGTCATCCGTACAAAATTAACCCAGTAGTTGACCAATGAGATCTACAAGCGCCGTTTCTCGCCTGATTTCTCAGTTGGAAGAGATATACCGAATGCACCACCCTACAAGGAATAATGATTGTATACACAATGAAAAATTCGAAAACCCTCGAACGAAAATCTTCCGCAGATCGTATAACGTGTTTCTTCCCCTATACTAGAATCCTCTGGTTACAGTGAACGTGTTTACAAATGCGCATAATTTTTTTTTATCCGTCAGTATGTGAGGCCATGTTTGTCAAACAAATTCTAAGTACACATTTTATACCATAAAGAGCTCGCTGACGCTCGCATAATAAAATATTGGCCATGTCAGAGTGGGTTTTGAGATTGAAAGGTGATAACCATCGTCAGACGCCCATATTTCATGATAATGGAGAGTATCGGAGCGTGATTAGCAGGGCAGGACTAAAGCCATTTATGTCATAAGCACAGACCAACCTTAGTTCCCCCACACCATCCACTGGCATACTGTAAAAACTAACACGACCCTTTGATGCCAAGACTCAACATAATTGTCAAATGTCTAACATTAAATTCAGATATAGATAAAGCCTATGACATTTATTAATGTTTTATTTCATTTTCCTACATTAAAAAAAATTGGTTTGTTTTTTAGCCTAATATCTGGCTGATAAAATAAATTGCTTATATGACCAGATTTTTGTGGTACTTCTTGATGCCTTTTAATTTTTTAAGCAAAAAGATAGAATGCTGAGCTTCGCTTCTATTTTCACCCAATTAATTTTGAATAATTTTAATTATACATTAAAGTTGGTCAAGGCCCGAGAGCAATATATCCCGCAACCCCATATAGCCGGTGTCACATACTAGATTTTCCCCCTGGAAAATTGAGTATACTGATTTTTCCCCTGGCACATTTTTAATCATTTTTGAATATATATAGTCCACGCATGTAACAGTATGTAATCAACGGAGGTCGATGGTATACTGTCTACCTAAAGAAGAAGAAGATTGTTGTTTTAATTTGTATGACATGTAATTAAAAGAAGTCTAACTCTAACTCTACTAGGAAATGATGAACAATATTCAAATTCTCGCAGTTCTCGTTTACACGTACAAAATGAAATGTACCTGGAAAAAAAATTAAAACTAAGAACTATATTTCATTAAAAAAAAATGTTGCTACTTGATTATTTTTCCAAAGTGGGTGCGAGTTATCTTAACAGTGACAAATTGACTTAGATACCCTATGATACACAATGTAGGCTCACATGGGCATGTGTCGCTTATAATGACCTCTTTATTCATGTATGGTCGCCGTATGGCTTCAAGCAAGTACATTCCCATAGTTAGTCAGGTGGATTTTGCCAGCTTGGATTTTCTATACACACATACACACACAAATGAAAATGGCATTTCAATAACTACTCATAGATAGCTAGGCCTACAGTTAAATTTCGATTCAAACCTTTTCCTTTTACCTGCGAAGAAGATACTTTTCCTTTCAGATCCAGTGTTATAAAAATTGTCTGAATATACCTAAAGAGTAACCAGAAACTAAAAATCGGGGTGAACTCATGTGATCTGGAAGGAGTGAGTACTTAAGGAATAATTGTTACGATTTGTTATTTCCTTAAATCATTCTGTCTGTGATCAATGTTACCTGCCAAAATGGCATGCTAGCAGAGGCAGATCCAGGGTGATGCCTGAGGGGACGAGCCCTTCTTCCATGTTATCTTTACATTGATTTTTACCCAAATTAGACCACCCCATTTTTATATTTTTAGAACCAACAATATGTAAATTAAAGGATCCCTTTTAGGAAGATCTAGATACACTTCTAATAGTATTTTGGCTATCATCACTTAAGTTGGTAGTCTGATTCCTGCACATAGCAATGTGTACTCGATACAACTTTATGTGATAAAGCTTGTTGGCAACTTAATGCAGAAGGTTGGCGTTCTGTTTCCCCAAGTACAAAATGTATCTCCACCAATAAGTATGATATAACTGAAATATTGTTGATTTTTGTTTAATGCCAATTCAGCAATTTTTTAGTAATATATCATGGTGAGAATAAGAACATTTTCAATGAGATTATGATGAGGTCTGCTTTGTACTAGACCAAATGCTTAGTTGGAATTTTATAGTGCTAGCTCACTGAAACAACAGTCCGCTGATAGACATGTCACATCACACGGACACATCATCCTGATTCCGAGCCAATCAGTGTTAGCTCTTTCCCATTAAAGGCATATTGCCTACGATTTTGTTGAACAATTTTAACTGTCAATTTACTAGCTATCATTAAACAGTTATGCTGCAAAAGATACGATTGGTGTTCTTTTTTTGACAAACCCAAAACTATCGTTAACGGAATTATTGTCCAGGATGACAAAATTCAGTGAAAGTAACAGCACCACCTATAAACCAGAGGCTCCCAGGAGCCTGTAATCACTCACCTGGATCAAAGCTACTTTCAATAACAACG
>MJUT01049460.1:94850-123012 GCA_002080005.1 Gigantidas platifrons | reverse complement strand
TTTTGGAAGGGGGCAATCCAAGGACCATTCCACCAAAGTTTGGTTGCAATTGGCCCGGTAGTTTCTGAGAAGATTAAAATGTGAAATGTTGACGGACGGACGACAGACTACGGAAGAAAAGTGATGGCAATAGCTCACATGATCCTTTGGGTCAGGTGAGCTAAAAAACGGAAGTTCGGAACTCTCGGGGTTTTAGCTTTGAGGTAAGGAAAATACTGTTAAGATTCAAACACTTCAAATTGTCACCCTCGTTTAATGTTGTTTGAATCTTAACGTTTCGTAGCGTACTCGCCAATAATTCGGTGTTTAATCGTCATTTTATGAAGGTCAATAAGGAAAACAACAATAATTTTGGGTATGAAAAATTACGGTTTTGGTAGACAATATGCCTTTAATGCTGTATGTTTAGCGGAAAAGCAACAAATACCAATGTTATATTTTTTGGATTGACCCGATCACGACTTGAACCCATGATCTACCACACTCGAGGCAGGTGTTAAACTTTGGATACCTCATGCACAGACACCTTAGACCTTTGCACCTTCCTTTGAACAAATATATATCTACCTATTCAAATGATGCTGCAGAGGAAAAATGAATTTATTTTAAAGATTAACTTAATTTCCCCCTTTTAGGTCAATTATAACGGTGTCAGTTCATTAGACCGAAGGGTCAATGGTCCGAAGGGTCAATAGTCCGAAGGGTCTGAGCAAAATCGAATTTTGAACGACCTCGAGACTACAAATTTATGTATCAATATAATATAGAATTGCATAAAACATTGATAGAAATGGTTGCCACGTTCTCTCGTGTAATAATACATCCTTTTCGACAGTTTTTGTTTATTACATGAAGAATACAAGCTTTTAAAGACTTTACGCACAATAACACGCAATTTCACGGCTTGCCCTTTTTATCCTTTCTATATTAATTTATACAAAATGTGTATATGTAAATATATTATGTATATGTATGTAGATTCTGAGGTAAAATAAACAGGCTAATTATGAACTAATCATAATTGACAACTTGCCTTTCATTTTATATGCCTTGCAATGTCGTATAAAATACTTTTGACCTCTCGGTTCACCCTGCGTATTGATAGACGTTTCTTTGAGAAGGGAATTTGTCTTTTACAAATTATACATGATGGTGCATTATAGATCTAGTTTAATCAGCCCGCCTTTCATAATAGACGGTCGTAACTTATACTTTAGTAGTCAGAAAATCATCACTATCTGTCAATGGGCATTGTCAACTAAAATTCTGCAATTTTTTTTATTTATATAGTGACTAGACTCGGGAATCATATTTGTCTTAATTGCGTCAGGCATGCAACTGGTAAACTTATCACCTGCGGCTGCGAATCTCTGACTATCGACCTTTCGGACCAATGACCCTTCGGACTAATGACCCTTCGGACCAGTGACCCTTCGGACTAATGAACCTTCGGACCAATGACCCTTCGGACTAATGACCCTTCGGACCAATGACCCTTCGGACTAATGAACCTTCGGACCAATGCCCTGGAATCAATTATAACCCCTACCCATTTAAACAAATCAGGACCTCCTCACTTAAGGACCATCCCTGCAAAATTTTGTTCCATTTGATTCAGCAGTTTACAGAAGAAGATTAAAATGTGAAAAGTTTATAGACAGATGGATAGCCAGCGATTGCAAAAGATCACATTGCCTTAGACCAGGTGTTTTAAAAAAGGAACATGAAGAAAAGGGACCTTGTCAAAATTTCTATGTAAACATTTGGACCATGTACCCTGTTACCAAAGCAACCAAGGAAGGATATCCTGTGCTTGAAGCAAAATACCACCTGATTGCATTGGACAGCTCTAATTTGAATGTGACTCTTTATGGGATATTGTTAGATCTAGTACACAGCGACAAAGAACTAGAGACTCAGTGGGCTGAACCTGTGTCGCTCACATGTCATTTTGTTTTGAGGAAACTTTAATATACAGAACTTTCCATATGTGCTTTCTACCAAATTTCAATTAATTTGGCCAAATGGCTTGAGATTTTTTATAATTGGCCTATCACAAACAAGAACTGCCTATGATGGCTATATTAGTTGTATAATCAGAATGAAAGATGGCAATTTTGTACAGGATCTCCCATATATCATTCCTACAGTAACAAGTAACAATTCACTGTGCCTTCTAGTTTCAAAGAAGATTTTATAAATTTCAGCCAATCAGAAACAAGAATTGCCCATGGCAACAATGTTTTTGTCTGATGGGATGAAATGAGGAAATCTTCCATAGATGCATCCTGTAAAATTTGCTTTATTTGGCAATGTAGTTTCAGAGGAGAAGATTTCTAGAAAATTACCAATCAGAATTAAGAATTGCCTTTGGCGGCCATATTTGTAAGCAGATTGGGACAAAATGAGCAATATTTTTAGGAAACCTTCAATACATGCTTCCTACCAAGTTTCCGTTCATTTGTCTAAGCGGTTTCAGATGAGAAAATTAAAAACATTGACCTACCAGAAACAAGCTTTGCCTATAGTGGCCATGCTTGTTAATGTATCGAAATGAAATAAGCAATATTAATAGAGGACCTGCCATAGATGCTTCACACCCAAGTTTAGGTTCATTTGGCCAAGCTGTTTCAGAGGAGATTCAAATGTGAAAAGTTAACAGACGACGGATGATGGAAGCCAAGTGATGGCAAAAGCTCACATGGCCTTTGGGGGACCAAACGAGGTGATCTTAATTAGCTTGCGCACATGTCATAATAATGTATATACACAGACTGTAGAATACCATTCCCCTTGATCTTACACAAAAAACAATCATATATATACCTATTACATACATAGTGTGGTGGTACAATACTTTGTATCAGGTCGAACCTGTTGTGTGAACCAGTATCACTATGAGTCGTGATGCGGCTTGTTCACTCAACAGGCAAGACCTGATACAAAATTGTTTACCGACACACTATGCATGCAATAAGTTCATCTAACATTTCAATAAAAACAAATTTTAAGCAAATAACAAGGGTCGAAATAAGATTAACAAATTTGTACAATACCCTGGGGGAGACTACATGTTATGCATGATGTCACGTTATTTGATGCAGTTCATTCTTTTGCTTTGCTTACGTTGCTTACATTGACGTGTTTTCCCAGCATTCCAATGATATGACGTCATGACAAAATAGTTCGGCAGAGAAGATCTCGTGCAACGTCGCGCCATTCTTTTATCATCACAGTGTGGTGATACAATATCTTTTATCCTGCAATGAGCACTCTAGTAAGCAAATAACATGTGTCGAATACAGGTGTGCTGTATTTTGTATAATATACAAATACAGCTTCAAGACACGCCACATGTTATAAATAGAACATACAGATCTGCCATCTTGAAAATGTGAAATCCTACATGTCATATTTACAACAATACACACAAAAGTCATTAAAAAGCTTACCTTGAAAACTTATTTTAGTTAAATTGTATCAAACTTGAAGCGTACACGAAGCCAAATAACGTCTAATCTTTACGTTTCAAACTGGAAGTCTTCATATGACGTCAATGACGTCATCTTGGTTATGTTCAGTTTGTGAGTGAGCTGCCGGAGTTTATACATAGATAATTTCATAAAAAACAGTGTTTAATCCTATAGTAAACGTTTATTTATGATTTAAAATTGCAAGATAAATACAATACATGTGCACTGTCGAAGCATATAGGTAAATATGTGTATTCGGCGCGAAACGTGGGAAAAGGCTCGGCGATATTTTGTATAATATACGAATACAGCTTCAAGACTTACTTTGGGGCCCATGAAAGGTTTGAGGAATATTTTTTTTTTCTAAATTAAAAAAAAACAAAAAACACTACCTAACCTAAATTGAAGGATAAAAACAATATTAGTGTATTGTAGAAGAATATAGAAAATATTTGTATTCGGCACGGAACTGGGGGAAAATGCTCAGCTAAAGCCTCGCATTTTCCTCCCAGTTCCTTAGCCTCATACAAATATTTTCTATATTCTTCTACAATACACTAATATTGTATATATATCAGACACCTTGTATCCGACAGGCTACTTCCTTTAAATTCAAAGGAAAACGTACAAAATGTTAGATAATGATGTTTATTTATACACAAACGTAAAAATACATGTTTTATGACAATGTAATTATTAGGAATCATATAAAACAAAATGATTAGTGTTGAGTACAAAATTTTCAAAATTAATATTAAAATAAGTCAACAAAATATGTCAAATATATATAAAATAGAAATTCACATTTTCAAGCACATGTATATATATATATATGTAAGGGGTATTCCAGTAAAACTATGCATGGTGGTTTGGAGGAGGGGGGAGTGGACGGTATTTTCTTTTTGACCCACCACATACAATTTTCAGTTTAATGAGGATCTGCAAAAAATTATAAAATATCCACACCCATATATTAATAACATAAAGTACCTTCCACACCCACCACCGATACAATTTTTCCAGGAATAGCCTTAAAGATATCACAAAATCACAAAATTATTTTGCAAAAATTAGTAAACTACATTATTTAATTATTAACTTACTATAGCATATTATAATGCAAATTTAGTTTATTTAGACAAACATATATTTCTCAGTAATTTATGTACAGATAAACAATAATTATTACAACCATATAGACATTGTTGATAACTCAGTGCCGTCTTAACACATGGGCACACTGGGCACTTGCTCAGGGGCCCCATGCTAATCAATGTACATTTGTATGCTGTGTATGGCATGTTTTTTTAATGTTTAAACACTGGTTTAAACGAGTGGTTGTGTAGGTAGGGGCCCCAGTGCACTACTTTGCCCAGGGGCCTATAATGCTATAAGACAGCCCTGTAGTAACGCATGGCTGATCATGCTCCGATTCCTCCACTCATCACATGTGGTTCAACTGACAGAGATCCTGGCAGTCATGATGTAATCATGAGTCATTTTAAAACATTTTAATTAGTTCCAACACAATGTTTTACAACCAATCAACTCACAGATTTTAAAAAGTAAACAACTTCCTTGTAAATTAAAATTATAGGATGAGGAAGGTGTTTATGGTTGATCTGGTTGCCAGTGAAATGTATTGGAGCGTGATCATCCATGCGTTACTGATGATGCCTTATAAAAGACAGAGACAGTTTTTCAAGGTGTTTATGGTTGACCTGAAATACTATGATTGTGTCTTGACAGAGTTATCTCCCCTTTCAGAAATTTGTCATCACCTTGAAGAATATTTCTGGTCTATTATTTTTAAGTGCTTTAGACTGGGCGTTCTTTAATAGTATAAGATATGTTTGTCCAATTTTACTTGTTAATTTGCTGATATATAGTTTAGTTTAAAAATCATACATTTGATATTAAATAACTCAAAAACCATGTATTTTGCAATTTAACATTTAGAGGAGGGGTGTTTTATTTTGTTTTTCCCCCATATATATACAGTCAAATCTGCTCTTGTGGTCACCTCTATCAATCAGTCACCTGTATCAAAAGGTAACTTTTTTCGTCAAATCTATCAATCAGTCATCTGTATCAAAAGGTAACTTTTTTTGCTCTCTAATATAGAACTAGTAGTATGCATATGAGAGAGCTTTTGTCTGGCGAAGAATAAATATATTGTGCATCAAATTCAAGATTAGAACTCAACGTTCTTTACGACAACGCTTCCACTCAGTTATATGTGGGGGTCGGTATTTTACTTACACACTTTAAGCACTTACATGATCGCACCAATGCACTAAGAGTAAGAGTGGAGGTATAAGTATATAGACAAATTAGTTCAAGTGACTGTACCAAGACAAAAGGGTGAACGATTTTTTCTATTTTACTAAGATTTTTCTATTGGTTGTTGGAATTGTTCTGTTCTGTTGTGTTTTTCATTTTATTGATATCGGGATGGTACTATGAAAAAAAAAACCCAACAAAAACACTGTCATTTTTTGTAGAAAAAGAAAACTCGTCGTATGCGCTAATAAAGGCGTAGATATCTAATTTAGTGCACACAACACGTTTCTGGAATAACCTTCATCAGGTACACTCAAAGTTAATTACGCTCAAAATCAAAAGATTGGAAAGCCAAATAATTTAAAAGTCGTTAGGAGCAAGTAAACCGAAGGGCTTAAACAGGGTAGCCAAAATCTGCTAACGTCACATATGCCCGAGGGAACAGAACCTTAGTTTTCACATAATTGCATAATTTAGGAATTGTAATTTTCGACAAAAAATATATATCTAATAAAGCATGTCTGTGCCTAAGCACTCAATACTAGCTAGATGATGCCTAATAGTCCACAAGCAAAGGCATCGACCCAGTGATTAGTAATGAGAGCGTAGATATCAAATTTAGTGCGCACGACGCGTTTCTGGAATAATATTCATTGGATATCTACGTTGTAATTAATTATTGAACACATTCAACATGGAATTTATCAATACAATTGATCATAATAAATAGATAATTCTTGCCATTTGTGAACATGCTTAAATAGATAATTCTGGCCATTTGTATACGTGTTTAAATAGATAATTCTGACCATTTGCAAACATGTTTAAATAGATAATTCTGACCATTTGTAAACGTGTTTAAATAGATAATTCTGGCCATTTGTAAATATGTTTAAATAGATAATTCTGGCCATTTGTAAACGTGTTTAAATAGATAATTCTTGCCATTTGTAAACGTGTTTAAATAGATAATTCTTGCCATTTGTAAACATGTTTAAATAGATAATTCTGGCTATTTGTGAACATGTTTAAATATATAATTCTGGCCATTTGTAAACATGTTTAAATAGATCATTCTGGCTATTTGTGAACATGTTTAAATAGATAATTCTGGCTATTTGTGAACCTGTTTAAATAGATAATTCTTGCCATTTGTAAACATATGTTTAAATAGATAATTCTGGCCATTTGTAAACATGTTTAAATAGATAATTCTGGCTATTTGTGAACATGTTTAAATAGACAATTCTGGCCATTTGTAATAATGTTTAAATAGATAATTCTGGCCATTTGTAAACATGTTTAAATAGACAATTCTGGCCATTTGTAAACATGTTTAGATAGATAATTCTGGCCATTTGTAAACATGCTTAAATAGATAATTCTGGCTATTTGTGAAAATGTTTAAACAGTTTAACCCATTTGTTTAGCGGATTTTATAATGTCTTTCATCAACTGATGGAGTTAAATATAGTTAATTGTGCTGTATTACTTAGTTGTATGTTACTATTGTGAAAATATGACTGTATCATTTCATATAGAGGAGTCATGAGTTGTTGAACCCTTGAAACTTAAAGTACATGTGTAACAAGCCATTGTTTTTGCGTTCGGTGGATCTGTTTAAATACAGATTAGCTCATAATTTGCACTGTATAGTGCTTTCCGTAGAATGACTGAATTGTCTTTACATGAAAGAAAGTTTTTTGGCAGTTACTTAACTTACTGTCAACAGCATTTACATATAACCATGCATGTTTATTTTATCAATCAAATATAGATGAAGCGCAGCAATTGTAATTTATCAATAACAATAATATAACATATGACTCTTTATTGTCCTGTTAAAGGGCAACGACCACATGATTCTTGATACAAATGCTCAATAATTAATATATATGAACGTCGTTCTAATAGTTCCACTGCATACAAATGTTATTTAAATAACGTTTTTATTTATCTTCTGGCAATAGTTCCTGCATAAACTGGTGTCGTTGGAGTTTATTCACTTATTAGTTCACTTATTATCGTCGCATTGTTTTCTATTGGTTGAAAAATGTAAAACATCAAAATGAAGGTAAAAGACATAATGGCGCTGAACGGGAGTGATGATGGATATTCGATGTGTGAAATATAAATTATTCTCCTACCCCCCCCCCATAAAAAAAAACACGAATCCCATATATGCATTTGTTTGTCTTTTGTTTCAACATGATATTATTTGGAAGTTGCAAGTTGCAAGATGATCTGTGTTCGTCTTATTGTCCGTTGAGTAAAAACCGATTCATGTTATATGAACTTGCTCATTGACAATTCACAGATTATTCTAAGAATCAACCTCACCAATCTTACAGTGACAGTGTTGTGTATGAAAAGAAAAGGAATGTATATATATATACACATTTAAAGTATAATTTCGATCATATCCAAAAATAAAAGAAGGGTAACTCTAGAATCGCTACGAAAGATGACTGATATATTGACAAAATATAAATTCTCCAATTTGACAATTATGATAATAGTAATAGTGAAACGTCAATAAAACTTTAAATTGTAAAAGCTTAAGGGAAATCATATCTTCCTATCTTCCTATCTTCCTAGCGCATATACATATGTTGATCTGTATGCTTCACAATGACCTAAGCTATGAAAGACACTCAGGAATAAGCGGCTTAGTTAAGGGATATCTGCAGAACCGTCCTCTTACGGTCTTTAAAAAAAGAAGAACATCAAAACTACGATTCCACGGCTAACCAAATGGCGTACACGAAGTACTACAAGTCAGAAGAATTATTTTGAGTAAACACATTAAGCGCATTGACGACGTCGAAAGACAAGATACCAAAGGGGTAATCAAAATCCGTAAATCTAAGAAGGACAAATAACACAATAGCCAAAAGAAAAAGTACAAAAAGGCCCATTGACCACGATCTACAAAGCACTACGCAGAAAACTAAAGGTCGAGCAACACGAACCCCACTAAGAACTGGGATTGAACCCAGGTGGTCCGGAAAGGTTTAGCAGTTCCTGTTCCAATGGTAATACCCGTCGTGTTACGTGAACATCATCTGACATAGAAATCGTATTGGACACCAGTATACGTAAAAAATACAAATAATATATTATAAAACACATTAACTATGGTAAATATATATTTTATTACGCGCTATAACGCCCACCACTGACAAATTGTTCCTTGTTCCTCGCTATGACCTGTTGCTAATTGCCATTTTGTTTTAATCAAAGCACTAGGAATTAATTTACGTTCCGTCCATATGCCTAGCTTTCTTTATTTGATTCAACCCGCTCTACAACTGATACTCCTTTCCGAATGGCTATACCCCTACATCATTCAAATAAGACTCTATTCTTATTCTCTGACATATCCTTTTGATACATATGTTTGAATAATTGAGTATGCAAGAGTTCCATTTTGTTAAATCCCGACAAATTCCCATCTAAACAGTATAAAAAGACGAATATTTTCAAGATCCTTCAATATGAATGGTCGCTCTCTTTCATCGGGTCTTGTTCCCTTGCTGTTTTTATCCTTTCTCTTGTCATGAATCAGTAATATCAGAAAAGTAAAAAAAACCAAAGCGATTCGATTAAGACAGACTCTGAGGTTAGTCTCAATGCTTTAGTGAGACCATCATTTTCTCATATCCTCCTATTATATGTAGCTGTTTATATTTCACTGTGTTATTTTGTCTGTCCATAATGCATGTTTACAAAACAATCTGCCACAGCTAACACCATATTCCCAAAATGCTATTTAGTTTTAGACAGATAAACGTAAAAGGGGAAAGGAAATGGAGAAATATCTTTTAATTGGATTCTTGCATGCTTTTTTCTTTAGTTATTTTTACGTGTTGTTTATTATATTTTGCTTCATTACAGGAATAACAAAATGTATTATCAAAGGCATAAAACATGTGTTGAATTTCTGAGGAAAAAGAAAAAAAGATTATAAATGTACATTTTGTATTGCTTTAGAAAATATTTTCACAAATTTTAAATCACCATGTAATTTACTTTTAAGTTGTTTTTTTTAGCATATTTCCATGTAATCATAAACACAACAAACAAGAACCTCCCAGTCTCATGTGCATCTCCGACATGGATTATCTCCCAAAATTACTCTGGAAGTGAACAATAGTTTGAGTTTGTTTTTTGATTTTGTTTTTTGTTTTTATATTTATTGGGTTTTTTTTCTTGGGGGGGTTGTTGTTTTTTGTCGTTTTTTTGTTTTTTTTTTTTTTTTTTTTTTTTTTTTTTTNTTTTTTTTTGTTTATACACTATAAAAACACCATTGCAATTCGAATGTCAAAATTTCGCACTTCATGATAGAATTACTTGACATTCATTAGAAAAAAGTGATAATAGACGGTTTCATGATCCGCAAAAATTTTAACAATATACTAAACACTGGTTTGTCATAAGCTTATACAATAACCGAGGTATCTACGATGTCCTTTAAAGAAAGTATAATCACTCTGGAAAAAAATCATGATTTGTCATACTGAAAGCTACAAGTCCATCAATACCACACAATATCTCAAAGAAGGACAACTCTATTTAAAATTATATTATTATCCAGCACACTATCTCAAAGAACGACAACTCTATATTTATATATATAATCTATCCTTCTTCTAGACAACAATCAAAGCCCATAGACAACATACCATATCCATAAATATCTATATATAGGCCAATAATAGAGAAACAATATTCAAATTTAATAGCCACACGACAGTACCATGTGCTGTGTTTAATTCAGCAACATAGTATTATACAATACAAACAAAAATATGTATGCACTTCATTATCTAGTGCAAAAAAACAAAACACTTTATGAAATGTTAATATGGAAAAAAGAAGAAAAGTTTTCCTTGAAACAAGATAAAATTTAACTAACGAAGTAAAACACGTCCAATCGAGTCGGCCCTGTCGTGCTGAATGGTATTTTCACGGACGGCGGGAAAATACATACGGTCTATGGGCAAATAACTAGAAGAAATTAATTTCAATCTAATTCAGTTCCTGGGGCCCGGGTGGCTCAATGAGTTAGGTCGCTGGATCTAACAACTCATACAAGCCTATCACCAATACGGCGTGGGTTCGCGCCCGGCTTTGTAAATTACAAAAAAGGGTGCACTCGACTCGCAGCCGCAAGTGATAAAGTTTCCCAGTTGCTTGCCCATGGTCGGTGGTTCTCTCCGTGTACTCCGGCTTCCTCCACCACTAAAACTGGTCGCCATGATATAGCTGAAATATTGTTGAAAGTGGCGTTAAGCACCAAAAATCAATCAATCAATCAATCAATTCAGTTCCTTCAAACGATTGAAATAATATTTACATTCATGTTGACTGATTCTACTGAATGTTTATGGTTTTGGCAAAGACTTTGTATTGTTAATATTCAATGGAAGATAATTTGACAAGGTTCGTATTAATATGGCAGATAAAAAACACACACAGAAACATTCTGAGAGTGAGCGGTCGTGTGTATTAAAATGAAAAACAAAGCATACCAGAAAGTAGGAACAATTCAAAATCTGACGAGATAAACATAGAAAGAGGCAAAATCGAGACCTCTAATGCGCAAATACATGACCTCTGACCCCTAACACACAAATACATGGCTGATCACTTTCCCCCTAACACACAAATACATGGCTGATCACTTTCCCCCTAACACACAAATACATGGCTGATCACTTTCCCCCTAACACACAAATACATGGCTGATCACTTTCCCCCTAACACACAAATACATGGCTGATCACTTTCCCCCTAACACACAAATACATGGCTGATCACTTTCCCCCTAACACACAAATATATGGCTGATCACTTTCCCCCTAACACACAAATACATGGCTGATCACTTTCCCCCTAACACACAAATACATGGCTGATCACTTCCACCCTAACACACAAATACATGGCTGATCACTTTCCCCCTAACACACAAATACATGGCTGATCACTTCCCCCTAACACACAAATACATGGCTGATCACTTTCCCTCTAACACACAAATACATGGCTGATCACTCTCCCCCTAACACACAAATACATGGCTGATCACTTTACCCCTAACACACAAATACATGGCTGATCACTTTCCCCCTAACACACAAATACATGGCTGATCACTTTACCCCTAACACACAAATACATGGCTGATCACTTTCCCTCTAACACACAAATACATGGCCGATCCCTTTCCCCCTAACACACAAATACATGGCTGATCACTTTCCCCCTAACACACAAATACATGGCTGATCACTTTACCCTTAACACACAAATACATGGCTGATCACTTTCCCCCTAACACACAAATACATGGCTGATCACTTTCCCCCTAACACACAAATACATGGCTGAACACTTTCCCCCTAACACACAAATACATGGCTGATCACTTTCCCCCTAACACACAAATACATGGCTGATCACTTTCCCCCTAACACACAAATACATGGCTGATCACTTTCCCCCAACACACAAATACATGGCTGATCACTTTCCCCCTAACACACAAATACATGGCTGATCACTTCCCCCTAACACACAAATACATGGATGATCACTTTCCCCCTAACACACAAATACATGGCTGATCACTTTCCCCCTAACACACAAATACATGGCTGATTACTTTCCCCCTAACACACAAATACATGGCTGATCACTTTTTCTGTCACTTCAATAAATAGTGGAGAGGTAAACTAGTTTTATAGGCACAAGCCTCTTATTTTCTTCATTGATTGGAAGCCTGTTTAATTGTATATAAGAAGAGTTTAAAGATACCAAAGGGGCAATCATAATCCGTATATCGAAGAAGAACAGACAATACAATGGCCAAAAGAGAAAGTACAAAAGGACAAACAACGATCTACAAAACATACACATAAAACTAAAGATCGAGTAATACGAACCCCACTAAAAACCGGGGTGGATTCGGGAATTGCGCAAGGGTAAGCAGTTCCTGCTCCACTTGTGGCACCCGACGTGTTAATCTAGTTACACACCCGGTGATAAGTTATTAATGAGGAAAGGACCGTTTGTTGCACAGATATTCCACAACGGTCAACCAAGTCATGGTGGCAACCGTAAAACTTTCGAAGTAATGACTATATCAGATGTAGCAACCAAGTTATATTTTAAATAGTTAATAATTGTATTGGTATCTTAAAGATTATTTACAGTTCCAAAATAATGCAGTTATTAATAAAAAATATGTTATTTTGTTATAAAAACAAAAATGTCTCTGATGTTGCAAATATGAACTTTATTAATTTCCCCCTGGAGTAAGAGGAAGGTTTGTAATGATAAAACTATCATAATGTAAACTGTTTACTAGATAAAAAAAATCATAACACTGGGCCCATAAAACTAGCTTGACTCCGCCACCTTTGATTGAAGCGCCTGTACCAAGCCATAGAAGACAGATGTCTTGTGAGTTAGTGGTATCGATTTTGTCTCTTTCTACGATTTCTCCACTGATTTGGGAACTGTTCTGACAGTGTGGTATGTTTTCTATTGGATGGTAGAACTGTTCTGACAGTGTGGTATGTTTTCTATTGGATGGTAGAACTGTTCTGACAGTGTGGTATGTTTTCTATTGGATGGTAGAGCTGTTCTGACAGTGTGGTATGTTTTCTATTGGATGGTAGAACTGTTCTGACAGTGTGGTATGTTTTCTATTGGATGGTAGAACTGTTCTGACAGTGTGGTATGTTTTCTATTGGATGGTAGAACTGTTCTGACAGTGTGGTATGTTTTCTATTGGATGGTAGAACTGTTCTGACAGTGTGGTATGTTTTGTTTTTCATTTTACATAGTACTGAACAGCACAATTTAGTTTAACATATAAAATGACAGATGCCATGAGTTCATAAATGAATCAAAAGAATTTCTACATTTCACACGATATCGAACGTTATACAAAAAAACTAGCATACGTTATCGAAATTTCATCAGCCATATCTTTAAAAAAACTGTCACATACCTGTCAAAGTGACAATTGCTCTGTAAAATATGTATTAATTATAGACATCATATACTTAAATAAACAAAGATAACATCAAAGTTAAAGTATTATCCATATCAAACATGTGTATTTTCCGTAAACGAGAAGCATCAGCAATGCAAGAATAGAGTATGAATGAAAAAAAAACCTCTCAAAACCAAGAAGTGAGAGCTGATGTCTTGGAAAAGTAACAATCTTCAGTCACATTTTAGTTCTAAATCCGACAAACCAGTTAATGGCACATAGTCACAAGTTTAAATCAAATTTCATATGTATCTTCAATTACAGTAGACACAGACATCCAGCATTTGTCAACCTAAGCATTACTGTTGTACACTTGGTTATGCAATTGTCCTGAAAAGAAAAGCTTCATTTTCAGAAATTCCTGATACGCAAAACAACATATAAAGTGGGATGTAAACACAACATATACAGTAAGTAAGTGATTGTTGATAAACTCCAACTGAGCAGTATTACAACTCTGTTATGGTAAGAACAAGTTATATTTCTATAGGATGATGATGAAGTCCAGTTTGTACTAGACGAACACGCTTAGCTCACCGAAACAACAGTCCACAGGTAGAACACGTTATCCTGCTCCGGGAAAACCAGTCTTCGATCTTACCTTTTTAATGTCGCGTGTTTATTGAGTAGCAGCAAATTGTAGTCTTTCATTTGACACTACTGGGACTCGGACCAGCGATCAACATCATTCGCTACCACCACGCTAACCAATAATGAAAACCTTGAGATCTAATTTAGTGCGCACGACGCGTTCTGGAATAACCTTTATTAGGTACTCTCAAATTCAAAACAGTGGAAAGACAAATTATTTAATAATCTTTATTAAGAGAGAGAAGGGGAGTGTGGAGGGGGGGTCACTCTGATGACAATACATACTACAACTCTTGGTAAAACACAAAACGTACAAATCATTACCCAATTTTATGCCAGGGGACGCAAATAAGGCACATTTTTCTAATAAAAAAAATGCCTTTTTTCATGCAAATGTATAACCATTTAAGTAAAAATATATAACATCTCTAAATTCACAAGAGGAGAACTGCGCATTTATGAATAACACATAATGTGGTGCCACTTATTGTTGTTAGTATCACATAATGTGGTGCCACTCATTGTTGTTAGTATCACATAATGTGGTGCCACTCATTGTTGTTAGTATCACATAATGTGGTGCCACTCATTGTTGTTAGTATCACATAATGTGGTGTCACTCATTGTTGTTAGTATCACATAATGTGGTGGCACTCATTGTTGTTAGTATCAATTTTCGCGGAATGGCGGTAAATGAGATGTTAGTTGACTTTTTATTTAATCATTTTTATACTTGTTAATACGAAGATTGTTAAGCAAAACTTAAGAATATTTTGTCTTTACGAGCAATAATTTCAGCAAAATTTGTCAAAAAAAAAGAAATTTGGCGCAAATTTAGAAAAATCATGGTTTTACATGAAATGTATAGCGGAAATCTGAGGTGACGAACCATGTTGTCCATTTACTGTACTTTGTATTCATGGTAAAACTGGTATTCCGGTTGAACCAGATGTCTTATGATAATAAATTCGACAGAACCTATATTGATATCTGCCAATCAATTCATAAGCGTCAAAGAATGTTTAGCAATGGCTAATTTTGTATTACTGATTAATGGATCAGTCGTTGCTACATCACGATGACTCAGTTTATGGTATTTAGCGCCACTTTCAACAATATGTCAGCTATATCGTGGTTGAGGAAACCGGACTGTCAGGAGAAAACCACTGATCTGCCACAAGTCACTGACAAACTTTATCATAGAAGGTTGTATCGAGAACACCTCGCCATGAGCGGGATTTGAACTCACAGCTTTAGCTGTGATTAGTCCGAGATTCCTCTGCCGTTCGACGACTATTTAGAGCTTGCTGTTGTCGTTGAACGTCAGAGCGCTTGCCATAAGCAAAACAGCGGATTTTTTCCCGCATCTCATTTGTAACACATTTCCACGTTTTGTGGCTATCAGATTTTATGTTCTATCCAAAACCCTAATATATATCGCTTCACCAATCATTTTTCTATTCATTCATAACCATCTTACCCTCAGAGAGTGGTGTTACACTCGATGACAGCACGTTTTTTCCTTACACCCGATGATTTGGTCATTTCACTGCCATTTTTTTAACGTGATCTCGCGATACTAACTGAAAGATGACAGCAATGCATTGCATGATAGGAGATACTAAATGCAGTGCGCCAAATTAGCATACGTTAACAAACATACAAGACGGTATAAAGCGTATTCTGCAGGACAAACAGTTCCATCTACAGCTCAAATCAGAGCAGAAGAAAATAATACAAAATATGTTGGATAGAAAAGATTCATTTGGCAGTGTTATCCGCGGGCTTCGGAAAGAGCATGTCTTACGTTTCCCCCTATTTTGGACAAGGTCAGATCATATATGCAAATCACCTCCCATGATACATTGCGGTAATAGTAGTTCTCTCGAAGTCACGTGACAAATATTTCAAAATGTCAGTGTTCAAAATGACGAAATCATATGGTCTGGGGAAATTGTGCTGTAATGGAGTGTAACACCAATTTCTGAGGGTAAGATGGTTATGAATTAATAGAAAAATGATTGGTGAAGCGATTTATATAAGGGTTTTGGATAGAAAATAAAATCTGATAGTCACAAAACGTGGAAATGTGCCTCTCTCGAGTGCGAGAGGAAAATCCGCTGTTTTGTTTATGGCAAGCACTCTGACGTTCAACGACAACAGCAAGCTCTAAATAGTCGTCGAACGGCAGAGGAATCTCGGACTAGCTGTGATAGACACTGATTGCACAGGTAGTTGTATATCCAACTACCATATGATCACGAACACGTCCACCCCTACACATCACGATAAGTAAATATCTACAAATATAGGTAAACAGGGATGCATCAGAATTAGATATATATAATTAAAAAAAAAAGAAAGAAAAAAAGTCAATGTATTAAAGTATACACCCACGTGTTAGAGAAATATTCTGGCAACTTCTGAATGAGAGAGAGGGAGTAAAAAGCTTGTCAACTTATGAATAAGAGAGGGTATCGAGCTTTCGCAAGATAACAATGTATATTACGCATTGTGACATATCACATTAACTTTGATGAGAAACTGTATGTAAATATAGATCTACCATTGTGTATAATATGTCTGCAATTTACATTATTGTACAAAAAATTATCACTGGGTGTCTATTATAGGTTCAAATGCCTACACATTTGTTAAGACTTTCGGCTTTAACGGCAGGCTTCCGCTTCTGTGTGTGTATTTGTTTGAAACAAACATAAAATTTCAGGTCAGTACATAAATATTTTTTTAATTATTGTTACCTTAAATTTAATTAATGTGTATATACAGTCAAACCTGCTTTTGGCGACCACCTCTATTTAACAGCACATCGTATTATGTGACCTTAATTTTGATTTCTTTAAATTTTTTATATTGATTAAACCTGTATTTAGTGACCACGTGTCTTGTGTGACCCTGTTTCGATGTTCCCGTGAAATGTCACACAAGACGGATTTGACTGTACAGTCATACCTGCCCATGCGGTCACCTCTATTAAGCAGTCACCTGTATTAAAATTTCACCTTTTTCTTGTTCTGTCATATAAATTGTCATATGAATTGAACCTCCTTTAAGAGGTCACCTGTCTTATAAGGACACTTTTTCTTTGTCCCAAAGGTGACCTCTTAATACAGGTTTAACTGTATTTAGAAAAACAGTAATTTTATTTTACTAAAAAATATACGAAGCGAAAAACCACGTCGAATGCAATATAAATAGCACAAAATTACTGCATTCTTGTATCACTGCTGCTAACAATTTATCTCTTCAACAAATCATGTTGTTTCATCATATACAATGTATAACAACGTGTTTCCTTTGAAAAAGACAAGAACAAGAACCTGGAGAAAAGTCGTGTTGTCTCATGTTATCTAGTGTCATATTTGCTATGTATTCGGTTTGGGTCAATAAAACCAGTTTAACCCCGTCACTTTTTATTGAATTGTATCAAGCCAGGAAAGTGAGTGGTTATATGCTTGTGTGTTAGTGGTATCGATTGTGTCTCTTCTAATGGATTATGGAATTGTTCCGACAATGTGGTGTTAATGTTTCCCATTTTATTTTATTTTATTCACCTTAGAACGTTTTTATTATTTAAGTGTTTTTACACTAGACGTAGATTTATACCATTTACATTTTACTTCGTCTAGATGACTAGATTTTAATTTCTGAGTTGTATCATTTGTCCATGAATAAGAACACTTATGAAATAACCGTTGATTTAAATCAGATACACATGGTCTTCCAGATGTTTTTGAAATGAACCTTTCAATAATTCAGTCGGTTGTTGTTTTTTTGTTTGTTTTTTTTTCCTATTTTCTAGACTGTTTCATCATTACCTTTGCGATGTTTCTAGAACATTCTGAAAGGCGTTTTCATTATCAGTAGATATCCGAGTTCATGCTTTCATCTTTTATTCATGTGAATAACACTTCCAGGACCACTACATTTTACTAAGAGGGGAGGTGTTGTCCCATTAAACATGTTTAATCCCGCCACCTTTTATTGAAGTGCCTGTACCAAGCCAGGAATGTGAGCGGTCATGTATTTGTGTGTTAGGGGTATCGATTTTGCCTCTTTCTACAAATTTTCTTTTTGATTTCGGAATTGTTCCGACAGTTCGATATTGTTTGGGTTTTTTTTTCTTCTGTGTTTCTCCTTAGATACATTTGATGACGTTAATATTACATTGTTCTGATGTAATCAACCACAGATCTTATTCTCATTCTTATATCTATAATAAGAACATCAATCAACATCACACATATCAGATTGTGATATCCGACTACATGAAATGAACACTTCACTTTGCTAAAAAATAGTTTCTCAATATTTTGATGATTGATTTTTGTATATTCGGATCATCTCAGGATTGTACTTGGCAAAATAAAGAGAACACTTGTTTTATGGAATCCTTGGTTTGAGTCTATGTCGAGCCTTCCTTCATAAAATACCACCACGAATACTACACATATTATGGATAAGCTTCATTGAACTTCTAATCTAATATTAATTTACATTTATAATACACAAAGTGTATAATTTTCGAAAGGAATGCTACGTTAGACTGTTAGTTAACTTATATCTGTGTTGCAAACGACTGAACACGGATATGTTCCGTTTATCGTAATCACAAACCGGTCATTATGGAGCAGGAACGACCTATATTTATCACGGGTGGTTTGCTACGCGAAGTTAAATGGGTTTTGTGTGAGCGGTATCCTTGCCCGGAATTTTAACTGTACAGAAATGTTTGCAAAACTGACGGGTTTCCACGCAATGAATGTATGCTAACAATGAAGTCTGGTATGTGGGCCCTTCGGTGAACTACTTGGTTTTGTTAGTTTTCCTTTTTTTAAATTGTACAACTGCATAAACCTACCTCGAGGCGATGTTCAAGTATCCATGCGTGTGACGTAGCAAACCACCCATGTTTATATAAGGGGTAGTTATTCTAAATAAACATATATCGGGGGCAAATACAGGCGGGGGGTACCTGCAGTGCGTCTAAAATATAATCATGCACATATTATTAATATAATATAAAATAAAAATAGATAATTGTTTAAGTAGTACATTAAAAATATATTTCAATCAATATTTAAAACACTTGATCGGAGAACAAACATTCCTTTTAACATAGTTTTACCTATCCGGTCGAAGAAATCACCACCTTCTTGGTTAAAATAATAACAGGTGTCCCCAATTAAAAATTGTAGTTTAAACTTTTTGTAAGGACAACAACTCTGTTAAATCCAGACAGGGCATAAACACATTCATATGATCAACAATTTCTTGAAAACTTTGAACTCTTATATTTGTGTATGCTGGACATACAAGTAAGAAGTGTTGAAGGGATTCGGTGGCATAATAATGACACGCTTCGCATATCGGATTATCGCGTAACTTCATTCTATTTAGTGTAGTGTTCAGAGCAAGAGAATTAGTTCTTGCTAATTTTAGTAATTTTAACCTTGACGACTGAATTTCTACCACATTAGACAAGTACGGTTGTTTACCTTGAAATATACAAACATTTTTTTTAAATCTCTTTTCCTTACAAAAGACACAAAGAAAGTATTTATGTTAATTTCATTATTAATTAAATGATCAAGACCAATATTATTAAAAACGGATTTCAAATGGTCTAAATACTTCCAACCAGATGAAATACTAGTATTACTATGTTCTACCCCCATGAGAACTAATTTACACAGTTTTGTGATCGGTAGCTTCTTAATCCTAGCAAAGTAGGAAACGCTCTGTCTGTCTAGATAATCATTATCAGTATTGGCGGTTAGAATCATCTTGGCGACTTTATATTGCCACGATTCTAAAGATGCTATACTTACATTGGAAGATGATATCCAAACTGCACAGCCATGAGGAATTGATGGACGAATAATAGATTTCCTACACCTCTGGAGTACATGGGTTTATCCCGTGTTTTTTAGTGGGGTTCGTGTTGCTCGATCTTTAGTTTTCTGTGTATGTTTTGTACATCGTTCTTTGTACTTTTTCTTTTGGCCACTGCATTGTCGATCCTTCTTCAATTTATGGCTTCTGATTATCCCTTTGTACAACTCTCAATGTACGTATTTTACAAAATAAGCCAAAAGAGTGAGCGGTGTGTTAGGGAAATACTATTTTATTGGAAATAAAAGAATTTATGTGAGGCAAGACAAGCTATTGTTATGTAATCTGATTATGGGTAATTAGGTCACGTGTCTGAATTAGAAAAATTAAGTTACATTTAAATGAATTTTAAAATGTTAAAATTTGGGTTTATATGGTTTGTGTTAGGAATTGGTGAATATAATTACTACTTATGGTTAATTTTAATTAAATCAAAATCTTAACCAATCAAATGAGTTTGTCTCATTGTGTCATTAATTTATTTATAATTAAGCAGGGTGGACGTCAAGTTTATTATCATAATTAATGTTTTGTTTATTTGCTACCAGTCACATATTATTGAAATTTTAATCTGTCATAAATGAGATGGAATTCATGAGGACTGGCGTATGACATTAACAAGCTCTATTTCAATTTGTAATTGTGAATATTGTTTGTGTTAATTTTATTCTGGTCAAATTAAAATGGCGATAGGTGGCTTCGTCTTCAATTGATCCTCAGATCACGTGACTACCTCTCACTTTCCTGTCTTCGCACAGGCACTTCAATGCGAAGTGGCGGGGTTAAGCTTGTTTTATGGACCCAAACTTCCCTCTTAGTGAAATCATACGGTACTGCAAGTGCTCCCCGCATGGAGTAAAATGCCAACCCTCACATATGTAGCTGGGCGAACATAGTTATTATAAAAAAAAAAACAAAAACGCTATAATCTTGAACATTATACATAATATATTTAATCTTCGTAACACAGAAATTTTGATATGCATAATATACGTATGCGATTAGATTTTGAAACTTTTCTGAACGTGTTGTTGTTTTTGTTTTTCATTTTAAAGATTCGTAATTTATTTCCATTTCTATTTGATATTTCAGATTAAGTAAGAGATGGTAGGAGACAACATTTTATGATCAAATAATTTGTAATACACGCAACAAA
Organism: Gigantidas platifrons; assembly: GCA_002080005.1. Lineage (NCBI taxonomy): Eukaryota > Metazoa > Mollusca > Bivalvia > Mytilida > Modiolidae > Gigantidas > Gigantidas platifrons. The sequence goes on along the minus strand of MJUT01049460.1, from coordinate 101,525 downwards.
ATCAAGATGTCTTTTAAATCCTCGGCGTCGCCATCTTCTGGAACAACCGGAAGTGGATATAAACTAGCACAGGAAATACATGACGAGTTCCTTATCTGTAAAATCTGCATGGAACTTTATAAAAGTCCAAAATATTTGGACTGTCGTCACACATTTTGCGAATCTTGCATTGACGGCCAAGTCATGTCTGAATTTTCATATAAAAAGTACAGCGATTATAGAGAATTCATATGTCCAATATGCAGAAAAAAGACACAGATGCCGTTAGGTGGTATTAAAAAGCTTCCAGACAACTTCCTTGTATCTGGTCTTTCAGATATTGTCGGGCGTCAAAAACCTTCAAAATTTCCATTCTGCGATATATGCAAATTAATTAACTTTAAGCACAGAGAAGCGACATCTAAATGTTTAGATTGCAACAAATTGCTATGTAAATCGTGCATAGAAATGCACAAACAAACAAATGTCACTAAAGGTCACAGTATTTTCGATGTAGAAATTGAAAAAGATATCGAATGTAAAGAACATTTGGAAGAGGTTATCCGGTTTTACTGTGAGCCATGTGAAACGTGCATTTGTGTTCTCTGCACCTTCAATGAGCACAAGGATCATGAAATATCGCAATTTTCGGAAGCAGTGATCAAGTATAAAGAAACTATTCAAACATTGCTGGATAACTGTAAGTCGAAAATCATTGCATACGACACACAAATGAGTACATTATCTAAATGTGACAATGTCATTGAGACGGTGGAGAAATGCATAAAAGACTCCGCTAATCAGTTTGTCAGCGAAATCAGGGCTAAGGAAAAACAGCTCATAGATGATCTTCATGAGGTATATGGTGCTGAGGTTATGGACTACGTTACTAAGCGGAGTGATATGCAGAATAATGTAGACAGTTTAAAGAGTACATGCAGTTTGACCGAACTGGTTTTGAAGGGGAAAGACATTGAGCTTCTATTGTTAAAGAAACAAGTTCAAGAAAAATTATCTGCCTTATCAGATATTGAAATTAGAGATCTACCTTCTACGGTTCATAAAGCAATCGCCTTCGTTCCAGCAGAAATGACGTTTGGAGAACTTCAAGAAAACGATAAACCGATAGAAACAGTTTCAAATAATGCAACGAAAGCAATGCCATCCGAAGATACTAGGACGACCAGTGTTCAAACGGAAGGTAAAGGTCAACCGGAAACTCATGACTCGACGACTGCGTCTGCTCAAACTGAAAGTAGACAGGGCAATGGAAGCGATAAGGCGATTGGAACTGACACTACTGATGTAATGGAAAAGGGGGTCAATACGAAATCTCAAGGTCCTCAAGGTTCAGTACCCGAAAGTGTAGCATCAGAAGAGAATGGAAGCGCAAATGACGTTAATTCTGAAGGTTCGTCACAGCGACGACAACGCAGAGTAAGAGTGCGTCCAAAAGTAGAGGTAGGTCTAGATCTAATAAAAACAGAGCTGGATAAAAAGGCAAAGTAAATAATGTTATCCGTGTTAAAAATGTTTTTCAATTCTATAAGAAAAATCTGTCTTATTTTTTTTTAAGCCATAGCAAAAATTAAGAAGACAATACCAAGTTGACTATCTGGGCCTTTGTCATTATTTAGACAAAAACATTCAAACAAAATAAAAACAAAACAAAAAAGAACAAAAAATAAAATACAAAGCAAAACAAAGACAATAATACAACAATACGCATAAGCAACGCAAAATATATCGGGAGTTTTCTCATACTAATAGTATTGTTTATCTAGCCAATGGAGGACGTCATATTAGAATTGTGCTGAACTTCTACTATGGCGAGACCATCTTACTTATACCAGAAGTATTGATAATGTGTTATTAAGTTCAATGTCATAGTATCATCGATTTAAAGTTCTTTCGATCTGTTATAAGGGTAAGAGGCATGAATGTTCCTCAGAATGAACATAATAAATGTTTAGCATATAAACGGAAAACATATTGCATTATTAAGAAAGGTTTTACGATACCAAAAGATGTAATCAGAAGCCGTAAATCGTAGGACAGGTAATGCAATGGCCAGAGAAATATAGAATCTAACACCGGCAAAAGTGCAGGAGAGGGAAATATCCGACACCCGAGCGTGCCTCGTCAGCGAACGATTGAAATCTTACCCGAGGGTGTCGGAGATTTCCCTGTCTTGCATTTTTTGCCGGTGTTTGATTTTATTTCTCACTTTTATCAGCTGTTACCTAATTGTTTTGTTTACATTTCCGATCGAGCGTTTTCCCGCAAATTTTGTTTCCATTGCTGCAGTAAATATTCAATTTATTCATATGCATCCGTGTCTTGGCAGTATTTTAAATGTATTTCATAATAAAATACAATATATTTAATAAATATATGATAAATGTAGCTCAACACTATACCTGTGGCTGTGAAAAAATATTTGAATTTGGTCAAAGGGAGGTACGTTAGTTACTAACAAGGGAGAGCACTCTATTATTTACTCAAAGTAAACAAACATTGACTTGACAGTCATACACCGTGAAACATGAAAGGTGCACGATAGTTAAATTATTAGCTAGCAGAATGGTATACATACATTAATCTAAAAATATTTATGTAATAGAATCGTGGTTTTATTGGTGAAGCATGGAGAACTGGGGACAGTTGACATAAACTGTACAGCATGTATTTGCTGGTAAAACGCACGTGATTTTTTTGTCTTGCACTAGTGCAAGATAAGACAATCTCACATCGCTAAAAATAGGAACTGGTCTGTCTCAAAAGTGAGAAATATAGGGTCTAACACCGGGAGAGGTGCAAGATAGTAAAATCTGTGACACCCGAAGGTAAGATTTAAATCGTATCGGACGAGGCTTGTCCGAGTCCGATACGATTTAAATCTTACCCGAGGGTGTCACAGATTTTACTATCTTGCACCTTTTACGGTGTTTGACTCTTTTTCTCACCCCTTTCTATCGTGTCAATGTTTGTTTACTTTTTGTGTAGTTTTGGCGCAATAATTTGCGAACCGTATCACAGGATCAAAATGCCACGTAATAAAATAAAACAAGATTTTCATTTTACAGCTTTAAAGAGGTTCAATATAATAAAGTTAACAAACTTGTGATAGGTTCTACAATAACAAAATCTTACACCTTTTACGATGTTTGCCCCTTTTTCTCATCTCTTTCTATCGTGTCAATATTTGTTTACGTTGAGAAAATATATAGAGTGCTCTCCCTTGTTCGTATCTAACGTAAATAAAAAAAAATACCTCCTTTTTCACCAACGTCAAACAACTTTTTTACAGGCATTTATCGCGGTTGTAGTAGCATTTAAAAAATATATTTATAAAATACATTGTATTTTATTGTGAAATACATTTAAAATACTGCCAAGACACTATAAATCGACAATTTAATTCAACAATATAAAACAATTTTGCGGGAAAAACGGCGTGTAGCTTGTCTTACCCTGGAGCCGGGGTAAGACAGAAAAATCTTTTTCACCTAAATTAATGGACTACTTTATCCAAGGGGTGAGAAAAAGAAATCTCACACCGGCAAAAACGGGAACTGCTCTATCTCAAAAGTGAGAAAAAGGACATACAGTCAAATAATGAACTCCGGAATGGTAAGAAATACGACGATTCCGTGATAAGACGTTCTCCTGACTTGGAGGAAGAATTCGTACCATCGATCACGTGACTTCATAAAAAATCTAGGCATTTTTAGCAGTAGACACTGCAGGTAGAAATGGATCGAGGAAAACGATCTCAAAAGTCATCCAGCAAATATTGGTGCGTGGTTCCGGGGTGTACATCTGACAGCAGGAAGAAACCCAATCTGGAAAAATATGTAACATTTATCCCATTTCCGACAAAGTTGAAAGACCACAGGCCATTTTGAACTACAGATGCCTAGATTTTAGTCACGTGGTGATGGAAGTAACATGACGGTATTATCTGAATACCAGTATCCCGGAACCGACGTATTCTTGCTGCACTTCTGACACTTGTTACATTATGGCACACTCTAGAGTTTACATATGCTGATAATCTTTTTATTCTACTTTGTAATCTATTAAGAAGATTTGAAGATACCGAAGGGATAATCAGAATCCTTAAATCGAAGAAAAACAGACAACACAATGACCAAAAGAAAAAGTACAAAGGACAAACAACGATCTGCAAAACATACATATAAAACTAAAGATTGAGTAACACGAACACCACTGAAAACCGTGGGTGAACTCAGGTGCTCCGGAAAGTGTAAGCACTTCCTGCCCCAATAGTCGTCATTTTGATTGTCTTGTGTTCACATCTATTAACAACATGTCCCATCTATTTTTCAGAACTGATATCGCAGATTTGATGTGCATGTAATGTTTGGAAATCATGGGAATATGGATGCAGTATAATTATTTAGATGTTGCCAAGACACGGCGTTCCATTGCTTGTAGTTTTGAATATACGACATCATTGTCAAATTGCTTTGCTAATCTGTTTGATATTTGTTCGTGCAGAAACAATATAAAAGTTCCTGTCTTGTAGAATAATTTAATATATAATAGACATTGTTTGTGATATTTCATGAATGTCAGTTTTTGTTCTTTTTTCACTAAACCTTTTTTTTATACACTCATTACAATGTCCTTTAATTAACACAACACATAAATATATTTAGATACTATCTTTAAGCAGCACATTGTAGCATTTTATCTGTTTTTCTTTATTAACTTAATATTCGCACTGCAATGAAATTTTGACATTCACTAGGAAAAAAAACTAATGTTCAACAAAATACAAATCGTAAGAATAAATACGACCCTCTACATAAACAAACCTAAAACACACAACACAAGAAACACAACGACAGAAACGGAAGTAAATATAAGTCGGTTTGGTTTAAGACAGTCATTCAATCTATTAATAGAAGTTTTAGTCGATTTGTTGGCTATTCCAGTAACTTCTACTAAATTAGATTTCTACGTTTTTATCTTATTATTCACATCCTTTTGATAAAAAAAAATGTTCGAAAGTTCAGTTCACACATCTAAGCATAAACTAAATAAACCACGTGAAAAATAGCTAAAACTCCAAGACTAGATTAAAACATTAAGACGGACAGTGAAAAAAGTACGGACATTGCATACTCATAGCAAAGGGTTGGGGTTATGGTGTTTAACGCCACTTTCAACAATATTGCAGCTATAACGTGGCGATAAGTTTTATTGGAGGAGGAAACTGGAGTACCCAGAGATAAAACCACCGACCTGCCGCTAATCACCGACAAACTTTATCACATAATGTTGTATAAAGAAAACGGACAATGGTGATAACATACGGTAGCAATGACATTTACAAACATGAAATAACTTCTATAATTAATGATGATACGACACTCGGGGGTCATAATAGAATAGGTAATACATCATATATATTATGTAGTGAGTAATTTTGTACTTATATTTCATAAGGTGTGATGGCTTCATAAATAACATAATTTACAACACAACAGACATAAATCTAGCAAAACACGACTTACTTACTATTTGCCAAGGAACATATTTTTGTCTGATTTACACAACATAACTGATGATACGCTCAAAACAAAAATACATGTATATATCATCTACATGACAAGTCGTATTATATCAGCTTTGTGCCAGCAGCTGTTATGATACCCTGACAACAAAAATACTACCCCATATATATAATTCGAAGTAAGATTTAGTTTTTGAGCTGCTGTTTGCGACCGCTCAGTGTGTAACGAAGTGCCTGCACCAAGCCTGGAAACTGAGCAGTCATGTATTTGTGTGTTAGTGGTATCGAATTTACTTCTTTGTACGATATTGATATTGGATTTTGGAACTGTTCCGACGGTGTTTTGAAATTGTTCCGACGGTGTTTTGGAACTGTTCTGGCGGTGTTTTGGAATTGTTCCGACGGTGTTTTGGAATTGTTCCGACGGTGTGGATTTTTTCTTTTTCATTTTAATGCACATCTCGTGCTTAGAACAGTACGCATCACGAGTACATCGTACATGAAGAATGATACATTCCTTACATGTAATAGACATTAATGAGAGATTCGTGGATTCCGTTTTGTTGATATTACAACCAATTAAGTTCATTGGAACCATATCAGGGGAATGACAGTAAACGGAAATGTGAATGGTCTCTTGTTGGCTTGGGCTGTCATTGTCGTGATCGCATGGTAGTTGGATTTACAGCTACCTGTGCAATCAGTGCATACCATCACTAAAGTTGTGAGTTCGAATCCTGTTCGTGGCGAGGTGTACTCGATGGAACGGTATGATAAAGTTTGTTAGTGACCTGCCACAGGTCGGTGGTTTTCTCTGGGTTTTCCGGTTTCCTCTACCAATAAAACTGACCGTTACGATATACTTAAAATATTGTTGAAAGTGGCGTTAAACGTCTTAATCCCCTGGGTTATTGTGTTCTCGTCCAAAAAGATTGACATGTAGTGCAACTGGTCATTTTCAAGATGCGATAGAACGTGTGTATTAGGTGTGCTGTCACGGTATGACAGCAGAACGTGTGTATTAGGTGTGCTGTCACGGTATGACAGCAGAACGTGTGTATTAGGTGTGCTGTCACGGTATGACAGCAGACCGTGTGTATTAGGTGTGCTGTCACGGTATGACAGCAGAACGTGTGTATTAGGTGTGCTGT
>MJUT01049460.1:75195-94698 GCA_002080005.1 Gigantidas platifrons | reverse complement strand
AGCAGAACGTGTGTATTAGGTGTGCTGTCACGGTATAACAGCAGAACGTGTGTATTAGGTGTGCTGTCATGGTATGACAGCAGAACGTGTGTATTAGGTGTGCTGTCATGGTATAACAGTCCTGATATTAAATTGTTCAACACAAGCTCGATAGTCACAACATCGTAATGAAACAAAGAGATTACTTCTGGAATTACATACTTTAATCCTTGTTTCTCATTGGCTAGCTTTGTGGTTTCTTCCAGATCGCTAGCTTGTCGTATGTGTACTGTAGTAAACCTTCACCTAGGTATAGTGAAACAGTAAAAAGTACAAACAATAAAAATCTACATACCTTAATTAGCGCAAGGGACGCGTTTCTGAAATAACCTTTGTCAAGTACTCTCACTGTCAAAAGATTGGAATACCATATAATAAATTGATTTTAGAGTCACATGTCATTAAATACGTGTTTTGACTGGTTTGAAAAGTTGAGGTTATTTTCGTATGTACTGAATCTGAAAATAGACGTCGTTCCCAAGTCGTCGCGTGCCGTTGTCATCAGGCGATTCTCTTTGAATGAGGCACCTTTGGGGTTATTTAAATTTGATTCCGATTATTTGCCTTATTTTGAAAAAATAAATATATTTTTCAATATCATAACAAAAAAGTTTGAATTAATTTATAAGGATTAATCGAAATTATTTGTTCGGTTCATTCGAAATAACCTCAATCAGGTTACAACGTGATTGAGTTTATTTCTTCATGAACCGAACAAAAATTGCAATCAATCCTTAAATATTTACAAGTAGGATAAACCAAAATTAGATAAGATTCCATATGCCTGAGGAAGATTAATCTTATTTTTTTTATAATGCTTACATTATTTATAATGAAAAAAACACAACTACAAACAAACACACCTTAAAAATGAACGTGACACCAGTTGTAAACCGGTTTTCATCATGAACAATAGAATCGATCCATGGCATGCCATACATTTTATATTGGGGTGTGTTCATAAAGGCAATATATGCCGAACGGCCTTGGTGGTGTAATTGTTCTCCTCGATTGTGGTAGATCGCTGGTTCGACCCTTGATCTGATCAAACCAAGGACTATGCCATTGGTATATGTTGCTTCTCCACGAAAAACACAGTAAGTGTAACTTGTTCTCGACATGAAATGGCTGATGAATTGCTCACTTGCTGTTAAGCAAATATCACTAACTTTACTATTTCATAGAGCTATCATGATGGCGCTTAACTTTGGTCGAATTGTATATGATCAACATATTCAAATTGATAATTAATGCAACTCATAATGTGTGTCCGTGATCGTATGGTTGTTGGATTTAAAACTACCTATGCAAGCAGTGCCTATCACCACTAACTTTGTGAGTTCGAATCCTGCTCATGACGAGGTGTACTCGATACATTATGTGATAAAGTTGGTCAGTGACTTGTGGCAGGCAGGTTTGTGGTTTTCTCAGGGTACTCCGGTTTCCTCCACCAATAAAATTGACCGCTACGATATAACTGGAATATTGTTGAAGGTGGCGTTGAACACCACACACAACAATAAATCGATGTGTTTTTCTACAAATTCTAGAGGACGTTGGATTTAAAATATGGGGGAAAAGTAATATGGTAATCTTTAAATTCTCAACTGAATAATATTAAAAATGTCAAATTTAACATGGAATGAATGCGTTAGTGTGTAAATTTAATTTGTTTAAAAAGACATAGAGGTTTACAAGTTTCTATTGAAAACATAAATTCGGTTGACACAAGAAATTTTCGCATTGATAAACAACATCATGCTTATAGTTGCTGTGTAATTGCAAGGTTACACATTTCGTTCGTAGTATTTTGTCAGACATGTACTGTTTAATAATTACGGATGAGAAATATGTAGATGAAACCGAGGTTACACTTGCTGGGTTGTTATTAATGTCAAGTAGGATACATGTCGTCTTATGTTAACCACGTGTTACAAACTAATGACACATATGTTATAATCCAGGACATAATCTCCCTCTCAAAAAACAAACAAACAGAAAAATGAACTAAACGAAAACAAACACACCCCCAAGTGATTCGTTGTGTGCTTTGCTTGCAAAATTCATGAGAATACGGAATTAGAGAAAATCCTTTAGAACAGTGCATTTTTAAGGGGATTACTCTCACATTCGAACTTTTCCTGTATTTAACCAGTATGACGCTAGTTTTAAGATTTCAAGTTAACTGAATTACAAAAATTTGAGATAATGTCCGGACATCAAAGTTTGGGAGACGTCGTTTTCGTGATAGTATGGTAGTTGTATTTGCAACTACCTAAATATTCAGTACCTACCACCACTAAAGCTGTGAGTTCGAAACTCACTCATCACGAGGTGTACTCGATACAACATTATGTGAGTGATATGCCGCAGGTCGTTGGTTTTCACCGGGTATTCCTGTTTCCACCACCAATAAAATTGACTTCTACGATATACCTGAAATATTATTGAAAATATCGTAACCCCCTACCTCAAGTTTGTCGCTGCACTTCAATACGCTTGCATGTACTTCGTCGCAATTTGGCGACGTGCAGGTTCTAGAATAACGTATCAAGTCGAACACAATCAGCTGTTGCCATTCCGCTTAGAACGCAGTATTAAGCAGAAAGAGCAAGGACTGGTTGGCCCAGAATCAGAATAATGTGTCCGAATGTCATGGACTGTTGATTCAGTCAGCTAGCACTATAAAAATCAACTCGACAGCGCGTTAATCTAATATAAAGCGGACCTCATCATCTCATTGAAAATTAACTTGTTCTCGCCATGATATAGCTGGAAAATTGCTGAATTGGTGTTAAGCAACAATCACTCACTCACTTACTCTGGACAAGTAAATTTTTATACAGAATAATATACAACACTGATACATATAAAAATTCTCACAATAATGAATATCAATTAACCGTGAAAAATAATGTATAGAAAAATTCGTAATATTTCATGGAATTCATTATATAACACTGTAGACTGGAATAACCTTCATTATGTACGTTCATAGTAATCAAAAGGTTGAAAATCTAAATAATATTAATATTTTAGTTTGTCTGTGACAGAGACGGACTTGACCATATCCGGGTGGATCACTCAGATAAACAATATATTAATGAACAATTTACCGACCTGGTGTATGACGGCTTTTCAGACCGGATTTAAGATCCATTCTGCTTGCAATGTGACAATTCAAGTTAATGATCCAAATTGATATACTGGGAATGTATTTTGTAAAAGAATTAATCGTTTGAAATTAACATCTAGGTCATGAATTATCGAGTTCGAGTTTGTATTCGTTCTCGACAAGAGCATTATCAGAACATTTTATGCAATGCTATGATTGGACGATTTTGAAGTAGGAGTACGGCCATCGCTCTCGATACTTTGTTGAATTGACAACATGTCGAATTCCACAATGACATTTGTTGAGTTAGCATTAGTTACGTTAACCTGCAATAAAGCGAAATTTAAATGTCCATGCCATTATCGAAAGAGCAATATGAACTGACATGTAATATCTTTGGGCAAATGGGCTATGGATATTAAATAATATTGACTATGGATACAACAGGAGCGGATCCAGGATTTCAAGTTAGGGGGGCGCACTTAAAAAAAAATCGCGCCGAGCGGAGGGAGGCGCGAACATTTTTTGGGATATTTCGTGTGAAAAATCACGAATCTACGCAAAAAATCATATTTTATCCAATTTTAGGGGGGCGCGCGCCGGTTCCGCCCCCCCTTCTCGATCCGCCCCTGTACAATGCCTAAAGAAATAATATCTTCTTCTGTGCAGTGGTTTTAAAGTCACTCTCAGACTTGTAGATTTTATTACTATTTTTTTTATGATGCCGGACTAGCATTAAAAACGTTAGCTCATTTTATCAGTCCAAGATATATCAATTTCTTAGTAATGATAATGATAAAAGGTTGGGAAGCCGGAAAGTATTAAATTTTGTAAATGTATAGACCACCAAAAGCCAAACCAAGTATTGACAATCCATCCTAGAATGGTGCCTAACTCATTTAAAATTCGTATATTCGATCTACATGTTAAATATCTAGTCGACACAGGAAAAGTACTTTTAAAAATTGCATTATTATGCTACAATGTCGGTAACTCAACTTTATATTTAGTACACCTGACGTGTAATCAGTTAGGCGTTTAATCATATGTCAAATTCTATGTATTTCTCAAACATCTCGGTATCATTTTTCGTCTTCATGATGAATATTCGTTTCATCATCGATTTCGTCTTTATCTTCGTCCTCATCCATAATTCCTAGAAATTCTCCAAAACGTCTGGCTATTGTGCGCACCTGTTCTTGTAATAAATCAAAACACATAGCTAAAAGAGTCAATCCAAACAACAAATATATTGTACAGATAAATTGTTTTGGTTGGCTCTGCCAGGAATCTAAACTGTGCCCCGGTACTACGTCCCCGAATCCAATTGTACTCAATGTAATGAAGCAAAAATAAGCTGATGTGAGGACATCCCAGCTAGTTTCCCATATGTGAAATATAATTGTTCCAATCAGGGTGTACATAATTACTAGCAAGATGCAGATTACAATTGGCACGTGACCTGGCGGTTGAAGGTTTCGCGAAGGAATATATACCAGAACTGGACTGTCTTCAATGACGGACCCATCATCACATTTGACCTTTTCATGCTTGACAACTGATTGTGGAATAGGTAAGGCACTTTTAAGGCCAAAATCCTGTCTATTATGAATTTTGTTGTACAAAACCAGGAATCCCTTTCCTAACAATGCTCCTATGTTAGCCAGACATAGCAATGTGAGGGGTATTCCAATAAATGCGTACACCATGGTGACAATTCTTCCCCATGGCGTTTTTGGTGTTATATGACCGTAACCTAAAATATATAATATAATACATATTCATTGTGTAAATTCTAGTAAAACAGTAGATGTTAATAATATAAGTTATGAAAAAACATTTTAAACATTGATAGTCATCAATTCAACACATATCAGCAAAACTAACATTCTAACGGACAAGTATATAAAAAAGCTAGGCTTATATAAAAATTGGAGGGACAATCACTATTATTTCAATAAACATTTTGATTACAAACGTTTGAGTCCTGTTCAAACTAGAACCTGGATTTCCAACACCATATGTCATGGTATTGTTTTGTGTTCAGTTATTTGAGGCGAGAGGCTGTTGTACTGTAATGTTGATATTTAATCTCTCTCTCTCTCTCTCTCTCTCTCTCTCTCTCTCTCTATCTATCTATCTATATATCTATCTAATCTGTTGATATTTGCGGAATCGTTGACCATCATTTTTAATTTTAAGATATTTCATTGTCATAAACAACAACAGGTTCCGACACATATTATGTAACTTGGAAATGACTTCTCCATCATGCTTAAAATTTCTTTCATAATTGAATGTGGTGTTCAATCATAAAACTTATTTCAAATTAATATGATAAAAAAAAACCACACCAGGTTCAAGCTAGCGACCAATAAGGCGATATGTCTCAAAACCACAAAAAGTAATAAGAGTACAATGTACTTTATAAAAAAACCACTGTTTATTACTACACAAGGACTACAGTAATACAATCATATATTTATCATCACTTTAACAAATTAAGATTGTCTAGGTGCAGATGCATGATTAATTAATTAGTGTATGGACACTATACTTTTAATTGTCTCATTAAAACGATGCAATGTCTGAAAACTGCATCATAACTCTGTTCTAATTATACAATAGGGTATCAGTTAATGGTTTCCAATAACACAGTTTGATCTCTTACATCCCATGAGCAAAGCTTGTAAGCGTACAAAACAAACACTACTTTAATATCCTATGCATGTAAAATGAAAGTATTCCGAGTCTTTTAATGTCAAACAGTGCTTCTGTTGTTTTGTCGATGATAATAATTGTAACAGGTTTTATATTAACTTTGTAACGCCCGTCACGTAAACAATTCGTCATTATTTCTTGGCGTGTAAAGGGGTTGTACTAAGCTACGAAACGAAATCGAAACGCAATGAACGAAACGAAACGAAATATTACGAAACGCAACGAAATATACTAAAATGCGAAACGCAACGAAATATACTAAAATGCGAAACGAAACGAAAATATACTAAAATACAGTAAAAACAACATGAAACATGAATGGAACGAGAAGTGATGAAAAAGTCTAGCAGAATTTTATACTGATATGCATGTATAAGAAGATTTATGAACCATTCTTTAAGACAAAAATTTAATGTATAAGAATATGAACCATACGTCAAAACAAAAAAAGAATAAAAATTTATCAACAACCATTATGCCAGGTATAGATTCCTCCTTTCTATAAGGAGTTCCCTCAATAAATGAGGTAAGACGGATATCCAGACGTTCATGTCAGGGTTTCTGTAATATCTCCCGAGTAGGACCTCAGGGCCTATACGTCTGGTCTAACAGCTTAAAAGGGGGTGCAGGAAATACTTACATGCCATTCCATGATCATCCCTACAGTGATGTGAACATTATTTACAGTGTAGTGCAAACGGGGGAAAGAACCATGGACCCGGAGACAAATTCAGCCCCCAAACATTAAAAGGCTCTGTAACGGGGAATACCGACCTGGACAACTACATCAGTACTATCCAGTGGAGTAGCCGCAGATACCACTGATGCCGATGTACATGAACTATGTACAAAACCGGCTGTATTAAAGATGGAGGAAAGCGGAAAATCCTCAAGGGGTTTCCGAAAGAAACCACAGAAGTATCAGAGGAACAACCAAAACCTGCAGACATCAGGTAAATGAGATGTCTGCTTGACTTTCACAGTGTTCAATGAAAGTCAACTGACAGCCCCACGTTTTCCATCCTCACAATAAAAAAAGAAAAGAAATCCGTTCGTTGTAAAAGTGAATCAATTTACCACAAAATTTAAAAGCGTTTTCGATTCGCATTATCAGATGCTTATTCGTCTGACACACAAATGATCTAGATGTTTTCATATCAGTGTGTAAACAAATTTATTTCGTGCACATTTCAGTACGTACATATATATTTATATTTGATATACGCATACAGAGTACGTAATAACGCATTATTTATTATAGTAAATCCGATTACTGAGGATTCAATTATTTTTGTGGGTATCAATTTTCGTAAACTGAAAAAAAAAAAAAAATGGCAAGTTGTGGATACTCAATTTCGTGGTTTGTGGAATTCTACCAGATCATCTTTTATAGAATAATAGAATAAACAGGTCGTTGGATACTTGAATTCGTGGGTCAAAGTCACCATAAAAATCCGCTTTAAATGAAAGTAAAATGATTATATTTCATGTTTTAAGCTGTCGTCACGAAATCGTACGGTACAATTTTTGTAAATTTGTCATTGATTTTCACATTTCATTCAAATTAACTGACACATGTACTACTGCAGGAAACCATATATTCTTTGTAAATATACTTTTGAAAATAAATGCAAGCGTTTTATTTACGCAATATTAATCGGACAACACGGCATATATCTTTATGTTTAACAATAATGCAGTTTTCTAATATAATTTGCGATTTTGTACGGTTTTGTGAATTTTTTTCTACATTGAGCGTAAACTTCGTACTTTAGTGTTAAATAGTTTGCAAATTATATTCCGATTTTAAATGGGTGGCTCAATAAGTTAGGTAGTTGGATTATCTAACAAGCCTATCACCTATACGGCGTGGGTTCGCGCCCAGCTTTATAAATTACAAGAAAGGGTGCACTCGACTCGCAGCCGCAAGTGATAAAGTTTACCAGTTGCTTGCCCATGGTCGGTGTACTCCGGCTTCTTCCACCACTAAAACTGGTTGCCATGAAATAGCTGAAATACTGCTGAAAGTGGCGTTAAACACAAAAAATCAAAATAAATCAATCAAATCAATTCGATGAACCTTTTGTGAAATCAACTTTGAATTTTACAGTACTAGCACAGAAGCTCCTTTTGGTCAAATGATCAAACAAAAGGTTTCGAAAAAAGTATTATTGCTAATAGCTATTTTTATTATTATGACATTGCACTTCGTGGTCTGATAAATTCACCATGAAATGTATGCCCGCTTTATTTTTGACAGGGGCCACATAGACAATACCCATGTTTGTGGAAAGCCCATTATTTGTTTGCATGTGAAGCGACATGATTTTCATCATAGTAAATGATCCTCAGTGTCTTAAGATATTTAATTTCATTTGACGCCAGATAATGTATATAGTACTTGAAAATGTTCGCTGCTCCGCTAATTACGGGTATTAGGATGGAGCCGTAACCGATGCCTATCAGAAAATTTCAGAGGCAGAGTATTGTCACTGTAACTATTAGCTGCTAGATTACATATTTGAATTCTGAGTTTTTAATAAATAATGAGAACTGTCCTGCTTCTGATCAATGATAATTATAGGAAAAACTTCATTGCTTTCGCTAAATTCCGTTTCGTTATGTTGCATTTCGCACTTTAGTATATTTCGTTTCGTTTCGTTGTATTCATTTCATTTCGTTTCGTATTATAACTTTCGTTTCGTTGCGTTGCGTTTCGTCTGACATTTTAGTATATTTCGTTGCGTTTCGTAATATTTCGTTTCGTTTCGCTTCGTTTCGTTCATTGCGTTTCGATTTCGTTTCGTAGTTTAGTATAACCCCGTGTAAAGTGTACTTTCTATGGTGTGCAACCAACTAACAATAAACATTTCCATTTCTGATATTCCTATTAACTATTATTGCTTTATAAACTAATACTTTTAGATTGGGATAAAGTAATGAAGTAATAACATAAACAAACACGCAACTGAGAGGAGCACACTTTGTGCTCAATGCAATTCCAACAAGTTGAGAAAATTTTTCCAAGAAAACATGAGTTTACCCTCGGTTTTTTGTGGGGTTCGTGTTACTCGATCTTTATAGTTTTATATGTATGTCTTGTAGATCGTTGTTCGTCCTATTGTACTTTTTCTTTTGGCCATTGTGTTGTCTGTTCATCTTCGATTAACAGATTCTGATTACCCCTTTGATATCTTTAAACTCTTGTCTTAGTTATGATATATGGTGGAAATATACATATAAATTTTATAAAATAAATACGATGTTCTTCACTCCGCCAATTGTATAGAATTTTACAAAGCTTTCAAAGAAATACAAAAATAGCATCCACTTTTATTTATTCGTTTATCGAAAATTCATCCTGAAAATTCGCGAAATATAAGGTACAATTTTATTGCAAATCGAAATTAACAATATGATTCATGCTTACTATTCTGGAACATCTGAGTTGACCTATGATTTTTGTGGTGTTCGTTTTGCTCAATCTTTAGTTTTCTGTGTAGTGCTTTGTAGACATTGTTTGTTTTGTTTTGTGCTTTTTATTTGGTTCCTTTTCTTTGGGCTTTTCTATTGTCTGTCATTCTTCAATTTACGGCTTGTTTTCAATTTGGTTTTTTCAACCTTTTCGTATTAATAGAATGAATATGTGTAAAACAACTATACAAAAATCATACCGTACCTATGGTGGTGATAACTGTTACTGAATACAGCAGGGAACCAGTAAAGGACCATTGTAGTTCTCCAACAGCCTCGTTTGAGACACCGTCCCATCCTAATTGCTTGGTGGCTATATATATCTCCTTTTCAAAAGAGCGCAACACTGTTTCCGCCTGATCTGTCCAGTTTGGTTTACGTAGAATATTATTGTATCTTGTAAGATTCCATAACTTACCAAGTGTGTCATTTCTTAATTTTGAAGTAATTACTCGGCTTTCCTTTTCATTCCACTGTTCTAATTTTTGAAAAATGAAAGCACCAAATAGTGAATAGCAGACGACAAGACAAGTCAGACCAACATGTGAAAATAAAAATACTAGAAATTTTTTAAGAACTATTAATCCCTTCTGTTTCATTAGTTTTGATCTCGGGACATTCTCATTTTCGCCGTTCTTTGAGACGCCTTCTAAGTCCCTTTGAAGTGTAGGCGTCGACCTATCGCCTGCTTTACATATGCTATTTGACAAATTGGACAAGTCATTTTTCATATCATTAGTTGACACGTCTGCTGTTATTCCTGTGTCGTTGGATAATGTCATTGAAACATCGGGGTGCAAAGTATCTTTCGTGTCATTGTCTGTAATATGACTTTTAATGCACATATCACTGGACTCAGATACATCAGTTTTCATTTCGTCCTGAAAATAAAAATGTATTCCCGTATTTTCGTTTTTAGAAATTTTGTACTGTGCACCATATGCATTTTATTATCAACTTCAAAAATATGCATCTTATATAATTCAGATAAATGTATTTTCCCTAATTGACATAGAGAATCCAGTTACTCAGTTTGAATATATAATGAACACAGAAATGATCAATGTTGCCTGTTGCAATTCTAAATCAGCACTTTATTGTAGTTTTAATACTGAATTGCATACGTTATAAATATATTAGCTTATGGTAAATGTACAATTCTTCATTTCTTTGTCAACCATGAATAATATTCATTATTTTATGCTGCAGCTCTATGGAAATAATTGAAATGGATTACTTAGAATGATAATACAACTATCAAGTAGCATTCAAATAAAACAAGTTAAATCCAATAGATATGCAATAGAGCGCATTTTAAGTGCATCTAAGAAGATCGTAAATCACCAAAAGCTATAAAATTTCCAGTATTTGGGGATGATGACAGACGAACAACTTAAAGTTTTTTGTTATATGTAATACACATGGGGTACAAATAAACCATTAGCACCAGACAATGTAAACTAACACTAGAATTAGGTGACATAGGAAACGCGTTTTGACAGAATTGTTTGGTCATATTTATTGGTATGACGGATGGCAACATTTTAAGTAAATAAATGCATGTGTGATCATACTCAATTTGAGGTGCGAGTTTTGCTAATCGTTGAACACCTCGTGAGGAATGTGAGCAATAAAGGCATTGTTCGCTAGGTACTGAATTTAGGGTGAATTTTCTTCGAGTTGATGTTGACTTAGATAATTACTTATAATATCCATGATAGAGTGGCGTTGGTATACGGCGGGTGTCTCATAAGAAGCTAGAACTGCTTACCCTTCGCTAGTACATGGGTTCACCTCGGTGTTTGATGGGGTCCGTGTTACTAGTACATGGGTTCACCTCGGTGTTTGATGGGGTCCGTGTTACTAGTAAATGGGTTCACCTCGGTGTTTGATGGGGTCCGTGTTACTAGTACATGGGTTCACCTCGGTGTTTGATGTGTTACTAGTACATGGGTTCACCTCGGTGTTTGATGGGGTCCGTGTTACTAGTACATGGGTTCACCTAGGTGTTTGATGGGGTCCGTGTTACTAGTACATGGGTTCACCTCGGTGTTTGATGGGGTCCGTGTTACTAGTACATGGGTTCACCTCGGTGTTTGATGGGGTCCGTGTTACTAGTACATGGGTTCACCTCGGTGTTTGATGGGGTCCGTGTTACTAGTACATGGGTTCACCTAGGTTTTTGATGGGATCCGTGTTACTAGTACATGGGTTCACCTCGGTGTTTGATGGGGTCCGTGTTACTCATCTTTTTTAGTTTTCCGTGTTGTTTTGTGTTTTGTCTCTCTTCGTCCTGTCTTGTGTACCCAATGTTGCCAGTGTCTCTGTATTGTCCATTCTTGATTGACCCTTCAGTTTTCTGTATTGTGTTTTTTTGTTTTGTCTCTCTTCGTCCTGTCTTGTGTATCCAATGTTGCCAGTGTCTCTGTATTGTCCATTCTTGATTGACCCTTCAGTTTTCTGTATTGTGTTTTTTTGTTTTGTCTCTCTTCGTCCTGTCTTGTGTACCCAATGTTGCCAGTGTCTCTGTATTGTCCATTCTTGATTGACCCTTCAGTTTTCTGTGTTGTGTTTTTGTGGTTGTTTGTCTTCGTCCTGTCTTGTGTACCCAATGTTGCCAGTGTCTCTGTATTGTCTCTCTTCGTCCTGTCTTGTGTACCCAATGTTGCCAGTGTCTCTGTATTGTCCATTCTTGATTGACCCTTCAGTTTTCTGTGTTGTGTTTTTGTGTTTTGTCTCTCTTCGTCCTGTCTTGTGTACCCAATGTTGCCAGTGTCTCTGTATTGTCCATTCCTGATTGACCCTTCGGTTTTCTCTAACGTGTATTTAAAACTCACTTATTTCATAGGTACTGAAACCGTGAAATTACAAACGCATATACAACACTCCTTGACAGAAAACCAGGCTATAGTAAACGGCCATATGTTCTCTGGTGCGACGTACAACACATTCGAAAGAGATGTTCACTTGTAATACGGGAGGTATCGCCGTTAGGGTGACAAGTAAATTGGTGTTGCCTATCATAGAGGTTTTCAACAAGAATTGTGAGGTTTCGCATCTTCCATTGTGTCAACGTATTTTGCAAGATTAACACGATTCAGTTAAACATAAGTTATATGTTTTCTGAAAATGTAAATATAAATGGTCCGAGATTACATTCGAATTGTATAATAGAAGAATGGAATTATAGGTTTACTTGTATCAGATATGTTTTGTTGCTCTTATGATTTAGTAAGGAATGAGTGAATGATTATTGTTTAGTACCAACTCAACAATCTCTTAGCTATATCATGTCGGGAACAAGTTAATTTTCAATGAGAAGATGATGACGTCTGCTTTGTACTAGACCAACACGATTAGTTGGATTTTCATAGTGCTAGATCACTGAAACAATAGTCCGTAGAGAGACATGTCGCTCCACTCGGTAACAGTATCCTGATTCCGAGCCAACCAGTCTTTGTTCTTTCTCCTTAATACTGTGTGCTTAGCGGAGAAGCAACAAATACCAATTTTATAGTTTGACCGAATCGAGACTCGAACCCACGATCTACCACACTCAAGGCAAGCATGAAATTAAAAAAAAATAGGTTTACTTAGCAAATAATTGTATTGGATATGATTTGTTTCTTTCATGATTCAATATGGTAACTGTGTTAGATTCATTTAAACTACAAATGTATTAAATTATTAGAGTAGCTCATTTCAGTGTTTTTCATTGCTCATCAGTAGAATAAAAAGTAACAATTCAGACATACCTTTGAGTGGAGTTAATATTACCGCCACCTACGTGCTGAATTTACTAAGTATCTTTACCATGCTCGGATCTTCCTGCAAGTACAAAACTCTTAATTTCATGGGCAGATAATAATAACCAGACTCCCCTGACAATATTCATGCAAATTTCTAATTAATCGTGTTTTTGTCTATTCTATGTTTATTTTCAATACTTTTTGACAATCATCATTGCTTCATGCATATTTTATTATCCATTTCGTATGTAATACATCAGGGGACACAACTGATGATTTCAATTATCGTCAAATAAATGCTATATTTGTATATATGATAAAGTCACTGCTGCGTAATCATTTCATCAAAGTACAATATTAATGCACTTGTTAGTGGTATATAAGTAGAGTGTACTTGTTTAATGTGAGTATTTGTTAACACAAGATCCAACATAGCAAGCACCTTACTCCCATTCTCAGAAACTCATTACATGGGGGGGGGGGGGGGTTCTGGTAGAAACATCCCATCATGGCGTCATATTTAATAAATACAGCGTTCTGGGGTCGATTTCACAAAAAGTCGTAAGTCTAAGATTAATCGTAAGTGTTATCGTAAGTGTGATTTCCAAGCTTTTGATTGGTTGAAATTCACACTTACGACTGATCTTAGACTTACGACTTTTTGTGAAATCGACCCCTGGTAGAAAGAGTTTGGAGTACCGAGAGCGAAACTCGTACTCAAAGTTTTATGACACTGAGGTTTCTTATAAAGGGTAAACGAACATAGAAGAATCCAGCAGCTAGATTTGCAGCAGGGGTATGTATTTTATCAGTCCGGTAACTCATATATTAGGCGCTTAGTAAATAAACGTAAGAGAAACCCAAAGGGGCAATCAAGAATGGACAATCCAGAGAAACTGGCAACATTGCGTTCAAAAGACACAGGACGAAGACAAGCAAAACAAAAAACACAACACAGAAAACTAAAACGATGAGCAATACAAACCCCGCCAAAAACCAGGCGCGAACCCAGGCGCCCGCGAAGGGCAAGCAGTTCTTGCCTCCTGCAATGTTAATCATATAGTTATAGTCAATAGTAAATACAACTAACTCATCTAATCTGAAGCAAAAATGTAATAAACAAAGATGTCACATGTACTAAGTTTGTTATTCATTTTTAGTTCACAAAACAAAATAATTATTGTCTTATTGTCCAGCCTTGTGGACTAAGCCATTGAGGACATTGTTAACACTAATGAGTATACATATTGATCTATTCAAGTACATTTAACCGATAAACAAAATAATCACCGCACATGCTGAGCTTGTCGTGTAGTAACGAAACCTATATCCATGTCAGCACAAAGGAATTGTTTTCAAGGTACTTTGTAATTATTTATCAAAACTAAGGTTAGCCGATGTTGGCTATCTTGCTTAGCCCCTTTGGTTTTATTGCTCCCAAACCTTTTAAATTATTTTGACTTTCCAAATCTTTCTATTCTAAAGGTTTATTTATCTATCTATGTTTTTATTGACATGTAACATGGATTCTATCAAGATGTTCAAGACATAGGTTGGAAAATATATAATTAACCATTTTGACCAAGCAGTCAAAAGATCAAACAAAAGTACAACACTGTCGAGACAATTCTCGGTATGCATGTTACTCCCATGTGGAAAGCACTAGCATGAACAGTTGACTAAGAGGGGAGCTTTTAGCCAATGCTTAACCCAGTCATATGTCTATTGAAGTGCCTATAACACACCAGGATAGTGATATGTCATATATGTATGAGCTAGGAGATAACTGTATTGTATTTGAAAATTTCACGGCATCAATTGGAGATTTGATGGTCGCAAATTGAGTTTACTGGCGACGCGTTAACGGAGCCAGTAAACGGATATTTGCGATCATTAAATCGACTATTGATGTCGTGAAATTTTCAAATACAATACAGTTATCTCCATTCTAATGTAATCATGTGTATTGTCACATTAGTGACAAGATGACGTAAGCGGTAATCGGCTATTAAAATCTCATGATATTTCAACCGTGGAATTGATACCATGAAAATTACAGCATTGTCCAATCACAAACCAGGGATATTAAACAACTACATTAGAATTAGGGATATCGGTTTTTGTTTCCTTTTCGATTTTCCAGTTGGTACTTTGATACTATATTAACTATGTGATAGTTTTGGTTAGAAACGCTTACTGTTTATATTTAGTGGATTATGAAAAAAAATAACTACCTACCCACTTTAATATGACATTGAAAGAAGGCAGAAAACAAACAAACAAGTATTTAATTTAAGCTTCATGTAAAGCGTGTATGTTCAAATATGTACACTGTTGCGAATGTAATTAAATACATTGATTTTATTGACTACCCGGGTTTATCATATAAACTAAAGTTGATCAAATGCGTAAAAAAATATAATTATTTCTTCAATCGTACCATGCTCAATAGAGATAAATTGTTTTCGTAACCGTTTAATCTTTGTAACTCAAATGTGCATGCTGATTTCATGTTTTTGTTTGTAAATATGCAAACACGAGATGAACATTGACACAATATATATAACAACTTTAAGCTAGATTGGGAGTTAAGTGTATTGTATTAGATACAAATGTACTCTTCCGACGTCAATCGCATGTTTTACTGTCGAAAATTGATTTAACCTAGTACTCATCTCTAGGTAAACCCCCATTTGCAAAAATAAACATGTTGACATAATGCCACTCTTATTAAAGGGGCATTATCTACCAAATCGTTTGGTTGTTTTTTTTGCCCATAAAAACTATCAGATATGATTGATGCCTTAATAAAGCGTGTTTATGTAACTTATAAATGTTATGAAATGTACGCGCATCGGTGGAAAAAAACATGCAACTGATCGTGTTTTGAGATCGATCAAGAAATGGACACCATCTTATTAATTATCGACATTGTTCTGTTTACGGAGTTTGTCGAATCGTCATTAAATCAGTACAACAATGCACTTATTTCTTATTTTTGTGAATCTGCTTTTAGTCGGTGTTAATTACGGACAAAGAACCATGCAAGTTGGCAGTTAATAAGCGACAAAATACAAATTATTCGTTTTTACCTGTAACTAGTAAGGTCAATTGCATACGGAAAAAGCGAGGTCAAATTATTTGCTTGCAAGCAAATAAGTAATCGATGGTAATTTTCGTTCTCAAAAGGCGGAAAGTGGTTCGATAAGCTGTTTAATGTGAAATATTTAACTTTATTTCATCATTTTAAAGCTATTTACCAATTTCCAAAGCATATTTTTTTTTGTCAAAGTCGTAGCTAATGCCCCTTTAAGATAAGATGTTTGTTGTATCTTTTGTTTTTCTTTGATCATACACCAACGTTTAATAACATCTCATTAGGAGTAACGTCGAGTAAACGTCCAATCATCTTTGATCATATAATCATGTAGAAGACAGTTAAATTGATATTAACCAATCAGACAACAGCCCTTAGCGTGTACGTACCCTGTTTTAAAAAGTAGGCCCGTCGCTGATTAGTCAGTTGAAAATGTGAATCCTGACATGACCCCAAACCGGATGTTGTTATATGAAATTATATCGCAAAACAAAATGTAGAAAGACTCAACAAAAAACTATGTGTTCATTAGATTGATTGATTACAGCATCATAATGTCATCAGAACGTAATATTCATTTGATGAATTTGCTTAAAAAAAAAATACTCATTTTTGGTGTATGTTTTGGCAAGTATCATGTGATCGTTTCTCGGTCAATCCATTGGTAGACACACTTTAACCCTGTACTGTACTCAAACCTTCTATACCTTGTTGATGAAAATACATAAGTTTTTTTTTTATCATGTGCTCGCTCTATTTGAGAAGATAAATTGAACTGGATATTTTTTGTTTTATATATGGTCACTGACGGAAATATAACTTTTCTGGTACCGCTTTTACACATTTATTATGTTGAGCATTGACAAACTAGATTGAAGTACATGTAGTTGTAAACCAGTATACTTCCTGTTGACAAAACGTTTCAAGGATTGCCATAGTTGTATAAGAAGAGTTTGAGGATACCAAAGGGGCAATCAGAATCCGTATATCGGAGAAGAACAGACATCACAATTGTCAAAAGAAAACGTACAAAGGGACAAACAACGATCTACAAAACATACGAATCTCTCTAAAAGCCGGGGGTGAACTCATGTGCTCCGGAAGGGTAAGCAGTTCTTTGTAATACAAGCAAAAACTGTATGTATAATAAAACTATCTTTGGAGTAAGGAGATTTTTCTGCAGGAAACACACGATACTATTTCGCAATATCTTAAAATGTAAAGTTTATGTGTATTTGGTGCAAAACAGAGGAAATGCCTAAGTAAATCTCGCCTTTCTCTCAGTTGCTAAGCCTTGCACAAATAAAATCAGACACAACACTTATATTATAAATATTCATAGAAAATATATCATGACAGTCCATTTTCCTCCTTTCATTTTCTCACAGTTGACACGCAATTATCATAATATTTTCTATTCGTGTCTGAATTCAATTAAAGTTTCGTGTCATTTAATAGTAACACGAAGGATGTCACTAGTGGAGCAGGAATTGCTAACCCTTCCGGAGCACCCGGGTGCATCCCTAGTTTATAGAGAGGTTCGTGTTGCTCATTAATAGTTTTCTTTGTAGTGTGTGGGAGATCATCATTTGTCATTTTGTCTTTTTTTTCTTTTTGTCACTTTATTTCCTGTTATTCTATTTACGGATTCTGGTTGCCATTGTGATATGCTCATATTTCTCTTATCATCTTCAAATATATGTTTTCATCTTAATACAGGTACTATACCAGTTTCCTTAAATTTACAAGATGCTTATTTCGATGAGAAATATATCGTCAATAGCGTTGATTCTGAAAACCAAAGCGTTCAAGAAACGATGAAAAAAAAAATAGATGAGGGTACTGTTTAGCTGTTACTAAAGATTCCTACGCCTTTAGATTTCACATAATATTCTATTGTCGATAAGATCCCTAATAAATTATAATTTTAGGAGCCCTAACAGAACACAAATATTCAAGCTATAGATGCTTAAAACCCTCAAGGACATTTAAATGTATACTATGTCTGAGAAATGTTATAGATAACTTTATGTGACGGAGAAAGAAGGAATGATAGTAGTGAATCCTGTCTAAACCGACCTCCTGGCTCGGTTTATACATACTCAATCAACAAAGATGTTCTACATTTTGAATTTATTCAAGGTTTGGTTTGTTCAGGCTTCTGATTTATTTAGGGTTCGGTTGAGACATACTTCACTATAAAATTATAACGACAAGAAGACATGGAGTCTCCAACATTTGTCTGAGAGACTGACAAATGTTAAATCAAATTAGGCTGCGGACTTCATAAGTTTAGCAATTCTTGTTTTAAGTCATCTCTCTTGTGGTTCTATGATTTTGGTCGTGACCGTATGGTAGTTGGATTGACAATTACCTATGCCATTAGTTTCTATCACCACTGATATTGCGAGTTTGAATCTCGACCACGGCGAGGTGTACAACATTATGTGATAAAGTTTGTCAGAGACTTGCGACAGTTCGGTGGTTTTCTCCGCGTCCTCCAGTTTCCTCCATCAATAAAACTGACCGCCACGATATGACTGAAATATTGTTGACAGTGGCGTTAAACACCATAAAAACAACAACAACAAACAAACGACAAGAAGACATGGAGTCTCCAAAATTTGTCTGATAGACTGAAAAATGTTAAATCAAATTAGGCTGCGGACTTCATAAGTTCAGCAATTCTAGTTTAAGTCATCTCTCTTGAGGTTCTATGATTTCAGAAATTCCCAATTTCAGTGTAAGTACATTAGGGTTCAGTGAAGCTGATGCTATGTTAGAAGAAAATGGCTGCATACCCTTTCATGACACTTTATATCACTCAAAATTATTTTATATCTTGTTTATGAGTTGGGGATTAGGATTATTGTGTCTAACGCTAGTCACATTAATATTTCAGTTATATCGTGGTGGTTATTTTGTTTATGTGTTGTCGTAATTGCATTACATGTACATGTATATCATATTTGTATTTTGACATTTACACTGTATATGGTAGACTATTGACAACTTTGTATTTTGACATTTACACTGTATATGGTAGACTATTGACAACAACTACGGTGCTGTTTAATGATTTTGATATTTATCTTAGTTGCACATGCATTGTATGTTCATCACAATGTACATCTAACTCGCGTGTAGAAAACACTTGCACGGGGAGGAGGGGAGGTTTGACCCATCAATCTAGTTCATTTGCCGTTGAAGTGCCAGTACCAATCGGATCTATGTAAATACGATTTAATGGAAGATTTGACAACTACATGTTCCTACAGTGTGGGGGTTTTTTTTTTCTTTTTTTTTTT
>MJUT01049460.1:62082-75159 GCA_002080005.1 Gigantidas platifrons | reverse complement strand
TTGCTTTTATTGCTATTCGTATTATAATTCGTCAAGTTGGTTTTTTTACGTAAAAATTTCTTCTATATGTTCTGCAAACAAAAACCTTTCAAAAAATATAATACAATTCGCATTTAAATATACAAAAAAAAATACGAAACTTGTCAATTTCTTACCTTCAATTTTGTATGAAATTCAATAGACGTCCTCAATTCATGTTATTATCATGATAATAGTTCTACAAATAATACAATAGATCCCCAGTCGAAGTTAGAAACCAACGTAATTAGGTTACATATAATCCTATGTAATATATCAATTTTGTGTGTTTATTTCAGGTATTATCATAGCAGTTAGTTGACGTGATTATATCATGATAATACGATGAAATAACAGTAAAAAAAAACAAATTACGATTTTTTGCAAAAAAATTTGAATGTCAATTTCTGTTTAAAAATAATTATCAATATGTCAAAAAGGAATGTACATGTATCTGTGGAAATGAATTGATTTTGTTTCTGCATTGCATTCTTTTCCATTCAAACTACTCCTTTTCCTTTTAAAAGTACCCCTTCCCCCCGTACCCCCCTCAAAAAGTAGCCTATAAAAATATCAGGGGCCGTCGTGGTCGTTATCGTATGTCTGTTGGATGTACAACTACCTGTGCAATCAGTGCCTATCACCACTAAAGTTGTGGGTTTGAATCACACTCATGGTGAGGTGTTATCAATACAACTTTGACAGTGACTTGCGATAGTACGGTGTTTTTTTTCCGGTACTCTGGTTCCATTCCCCAATAGAAACGAACAGCCACGATATAACTGAAATATTGTTGAAAGTGACGTTAAGCACCATAACAGGACTATTAATTACAAAATGGTAGAATGAAATGGTAAGCGTTGTTTTTCCAGCTACATTGTATATCATGACGAGAACAAGTTACATTCAATGGAATGATGATGTCCGTTTTGTACGAGACCAACACACTTAATTGGATATTTATAGTGCTAGCTTACCGAAACAACAGTCTGTGGGTATATTGCTAATGTCGGGCGCATTGTCCTATTTCCAAGCCAACCAGACTTTGCTGTTACTCTTGAAACTACATGTACGTGTTTAGCGGGATACAACAAATACCAATGTTATAGTAGCGAGCATTGCAAGATGCGAGCTAAACAGCAACATGTGTGTAAGGAGATGAATCAATATACTAACAATACCAACCGGAAGTGGTTTTTAAGTTTCAGCATAGAATGGACAATCGGAGAGAATGACCGGAAATAGCCTATTAATTAGAATAAAAAATAAGTATCCAGTTTAAAAATAACAAGCAAAAAATAGGAATCCGTACAGCTTATTTACATGAAACGATTAATTTATTTAAAAAAATGGACAATCGTTAGACCTTCTTGTTTCGCCCCTAAAGCTGTCGTCACACGATTTCGTTGATCATGTCGCTCATAGTTGCAAAACAAAGAAAAAAAAATGTCAAGCAACTGTAGGAGTATAAAGATGATTTTTTTTCAAAAACAATATTGATTCAGTTTCCAACCCTTAAAACTATTTACACTGGTTGGCGTGGCTAACATATTGTTGAAGGTTAGCCCTGAACTCCTCTATGGGGCTGGCCACAACTGTAGTGTCTGGTAGGTGGTTCCATTCTTGTGCTGTTCTTTGGAAGGAGCTTCTGAGAGTGTTATAATTGGACCT
Organism: Gigantidas platifrons; assembly: GCA_002080005.1. NCBI lineage: Eukaryota > Metazoa > Mollusca > Bivalvia > Mytilida > Modiolidae > Gigantidas > Gigantidas platifrons. Next base: position 73,470 of record MJUT01049460.1, on the reverse strand, counting down.
CTCCTTGAAGAACCTATGTTGACCTCTGGTTCTGCTGTCACCAGGTCTGAGGTATAAGTCTCGGTCGATGTCCACGAGTCGATGCTGGATCTTATACATCATAACGAGTCTGCTTATCCTCCGTTGTTCTAAAGTCTGCTTCTCAAGTGATGTTAACATGCTTGTCACGCATCCTTGTGTTCTGCTGGTGTAATCATTTATGACGAAGCGGGCAGCTCTTCTTTGTACATTTTCGAATGTCTGTATCAGGGTTTGGGTGGTGGGATCACAAACCATTGCTGCATATTCCAGGGTTGGTCGTAGGATCGTGAGGTAGCTGGTTTCTCTTACTTGTTTCATTTTGATCAACTGCCGATTGGTCCGATCAAAATTGTTTGTTTACAACAAGAGAAGTGGATCAGCGGGGGTAAGACATTCGATATTTTATGCCTTTTCTGTCGGAGTTATGAATTGATTTGTGCGTGAAAAGGATGATTATATATTTTTTTATTAAAGGTATTATTTGTTTTCTTATATCATTGACATTTCGGTGGACTTTGAACCACATTTTTACAAATAATCATGTCAAAATTTAACGTTATTTAACATTTATTTTACAAAACATGTACATAAACGAATTAGCACCAGATTGCCGAATCCCAGTTTGCCGATTCCCATATTGCCGAGTCCATTTTGCCGAATCCCATATTGCCGACTTTGTTAAAAATGACAAAATTTCATTATATTATTTTTTATTTTCAAAAAAATATTGGTGATGTGTACATATTTTATTGAAAGCAGTATTTTTTCGCGCAATTTTAATTAGAAAAACCATAATCAAATGCATACTGATTGATGAATAGAAGATACTGATACTCATTACTCAAACAATTGAAGAACAATGGAAATTAACTACAAATAAATAAATGTTTATTCAGAGTTTTACTAAGTGAGAAAGAAAAAAGAAATGCTCGAATGCTATAATCTAAACTCCTTGGTATTTTACTGCTTTCAATAAAATATGTACACATCACCAATATTTTTTTTGAAAATAAAAATTAATATTATGAAATTTAGTGATTTTTTAACAGAAGTCGGCAATATGGGATTCGGCAAAATGGACTCGGCAATTTGGGATGCTACCACATAAACACATACGAGCAACACGACCCACAAGGGCTTGTTACGATTTTTTATGTATTTTTTAGAGTAGTCAAGGGATAAAAAAAAATCGTAACAAGCCCCTGTGCACAACACCCGGGTGAAAAGGATACTTTTGTTTAAATGATAGACGTTTGACTCATCACAATCACTTGAAGTTTCAAAAACTAAGGGGCCCGGGTGGCTCAATGAGTTAGGTCACTGGATCTAACATCTCATACAAGCCTATCACCAATACGGCGTGGGTTCGCGCCCGGCTTTGTAAATTACAGAAAAAAAGTGCACTGGACTCGCAACCGCAAGTGATAAAGTTTACCAGTTGCTTGCCCATGGTCGGTGGTTCTCTCCGGGTACTCCGGCTTCCTCCACCACTAAAACTGGTTGCCATGATATAGCTGAAATATTGTTGAAAGTGACGTTAAACACCAAAAATCAAATCATGGACTGGTAAAATACATGTACATGTCTATGCGTAGATGCGATGCTCGCCTGTAGGCTGTGCCTAATCCATATTATTTGTTTGATTCGACCGAGGCTCGAACTCACGATCTATCGTACTCAAGGCGAACACACTAACCATTGCACTACCGATGTGGTTACAAAGACAGACGAGTTTGAAGATACTAAAGGGGTAATCAGCATCCTTTTTACGATCTTAAGATTTTGAAGGTTTTCCTGTTGTGTTTTGGTGGTTAGCTTTTACTATTTTTATCCACTTGTAATTAGTTTATTTCCGTTTTTGAATAAGTCTTTTGAAGTTTAGAGGACTTAAGTATTGATTTGTCTCATACTCTATTCGGAATCGTAGTAAACATTAATACAAAGGCTAGTTGTACTTTTATTGGTTTCATAACTCCTAAAAGTACATATCATGTTGCACGGACTTCTTGGGTAGGTTAGGGGTATTTAAGTTGTCGTTTTTTGGGATTTATTCACCACATGTTGTAAAGTTACTGTGGAGTGTGTATGGTCGTTGTCTTGTCTTGTTCAAGGTAAGTAAAACTTATTAGTTATTTTATGGTTAAATTTTGACGTCCATATTCTGTATAGGAGGTATTTTATTAATACAATTTTGAGAAATGTTTGTAAATTATAACATTAGTACAGTATATAATGTACAATTTTACACCACAAACATTTAGTGGTTTTCGTATAGACACTTTAAACAGGACATTTGATGATGTAGAAATCATCGCACCATGTAGCGAATATTTTATTAGATAAATGCACGTTTGTAGGCAGTCGTACATAAATTTAAATTATTGTCGCACAATAAAACCGTCAACAGTATATTTTAATTATTGATTTTCACACGGTGAACGACAACGATAGATTTGTAATTATTGTATCCTAAATATTACTACACACTCGATGCATAGCAGACGATAATTATAATCGACGTTATAAACAAAACATTTGAAATATCCGATACACTTATTTGAATATTACAATGTTTATGAAGAAGTGAAATCAGGCGTGTAGTATACCGTATAATGTACGATACATTATAAACAATTATATCGACGCACATTCCACAATTATAGATAGTATAGATAATTTGAAATATTAATGAGTAGTTATTATACATTATAGTTATGATGATGCATTATGTGAATTTGTTTAGTTCATATGTATTTATGCTAGTCATTAAGATATTTAGTAGTCCTTATTTTGTTCAAGGTCCTGTATTATAGTTTGATGTTTGACGTGTGATGTGTGCATAGTACTGGTGGAGTCATTGATGTTGCCGACCGGCTGGCTGTTGTCCGACGTGGATGGAATTGTGGATTTGACATTAACTGTTTCTTTTTTCAAAATTCTTTTTTTGTTAATTTGTTTGTGTTTATATGTTAATAATCTTTTGTATTTTATGTTTAAAATTAAATGTTTAAAATTTAATTAAAAATTAATTTAATTTCATTATTATATCAACCAGCAAGGTTGTCCGTTTGACTCTTATCACACTTGGCGATCCTGTCGTCACAATCATTAAATAGGAGATAGACAGACAATGTACTGGCCAACAGAAAAAGTACAAACAACGATCTGTAAAACATTATACAGAAAACTTAAGATCGAGCAACACGAACCCCACTAAAAACTCGGGTACTCCGGAAGAATAAGCAGTTCCATGCTCCACGTGTGGTACCCGTCATGTTGCTCTTGTTACAAACCCTGTGATTAGCCATGCACGAACGAGGAAATGACCGGATTGTGATAACGACAAGCGGAACATATCGGTGGTCATTTAGATCTTACCGTTTGAAGTAACGTGCTTATTTCAAGCACACCTGGAAATCTAGATCATCCGTATGAATGGAGCGAACTGTGTGTATGAGGTCTCCCTAATAAACATCAAATTCGATCAATCAATCGAAACAAAAAAAAAGTGTTTATTAAAAGTGAACTTCTAAGCCATATGAGGTAGAAGACTGTCAAATTATTTAAAAACAAATATAAATATATTTCATTTAATAATATGTCGATTACCTTTCTATTGACGGGTGTCACTAGTAGAGCAGGAACTGTTTACCCTTCGGAGCACGAGTTTATAGTGGGGTTCGTGTTACTCGATCTTTAGTTTTATGTGTATGTTTTGTAAATCGTTGCTTGTCCTTTTGTACTTTTTATACGCCCGTCTCGTGACGGACCGTATTATGTGATTGGGTATGGCGGGGTCGGGCGTCCACACAGGTTTCCGCACAATAACTTTAGTTTTGTCTATCGGATCTTTTCCAAACTTGGCCACATGATTCCCCTGTAGAAGGAGAAGAATCCTATTTATTTTGGGGTCATTAGGTCAAAGGTCAAGGTCACCGTTATTATAAATAGAATTTTTGACAATAGGGTCGTTTCCGCACGATAACTTTAGTTCTGTATATTGGATCTTTGCCACACTTGGCCACATGATTCCCCTGTGGAAGGGGAAGAATCCTATTTATTTTGGGGTCAAAGGTCAAGGTCACCGTTACTATTTATAGATTTTTTGACAACAGGATCGTTTGCGCACGATAATTTTAGTTCTGTATATTGGATCTTTACCAAACTTGGCCACATGATTCCCCTGTGGAAGTGGAATAACCCTATTTATTTTGGGATCATTAGGTCAAAGGTCACCGTTACTATAAATAGAATTTCGGACAACATGATCGTTTCCACACAATAACTTTAGTTCTGTATATTGGATCCTGACCAAACTTGGCCACATGATTCCCGCGTGGAAGGTAAAAACCCTATTTATATAGACGGGCGTATTTTGTGATGCACACATTTCTAGTTCTTTATGCCATTGTGTTGTCTATTCTTCGATATACGGATTCTGATTACCCCTTTGGTATCTTCAAACTCTTCTTTAGGTTGTTTTGAACATTAAATTTGCATCGAATATTTATTTCAAGACAACATGCAGATTAGTGGGGGCTACAGTGGAATTAAACGATTGTTTTAATAACAAACACTTACTACTAAAAACTCAAATATCCGATCAGATTTACAATTATTTAATCAAATGTAATACGCTGTTTTGTCGCGAACATTTCCCGTTTGTAGAAGTAAAAGTTTATATTTAATTTAATAGAACGTAATAATTAAGAAATATACAAGCAAGTCATGTACATCTTCTGTTTCAATAAAAACAATATTGAGAGGTGCAGTTAGTTAATAATAAACATATTTCCGGTGCAACAAAGATATTGAATTGAAATTAAAGTACATAGTATGATTATATAAGGAAAAGTTGTTGGAAAATAGAACAATATATTTAGCGAAATATGATATGGGGTGATATGAATATCACAAGAAAGGTGGTATGATACGTCAAATAACAAAGTAAATAACAATAAACGTATGAATAAACGTTAAAGAATGCCGAAAGGCAATAAAAAAATGGACAATTCAGAGAATATGGCAACATAGGTTACAAGACGAAGAAAAACAAAACAAAAAGACAACACAATATATATTGGATACCACTACATGTAAAGCAGTGACTGAACGCAAGATGTTGCGTAACGTAACGTAACGCTAATGTGATAATAGGTGTTGCCTAACTTGGGACGAAGTCCAATAATTTTTTTAAACAATATATCGGGGACCAAACTCCGGACAGTTTTCGTATCCGCTACCGAACATGGTTCATAACCGGAAGTAGTAAATCAAGGACTACTTCATGCTCTATCTCGCGATATTTTGAACAGGTTCCACTTCTCACGAGAGCTGCAACTTGATTTTTTTTCTAGTCGAAATAATTTTGTTATCTTTTGGTTTTAAATAGAAAGTTTGTCGTCTTTTCGGTATTTAAAAAGAACATTAAAATATTGTCATTTTTAGATCTAAAGGTAGTGTGGTTCCGGTATTTGATTTTCCAAGTTTTCTTCTTTTAATTGACCATATGTTTTGACAAATGTGATCAGATTCCTGGTACAAGCAACGGAAAAACCATTTACGTTTTCGACGCTAACAGGCGCAAAATTCACAAAAGTCTTGAAAACGCATTTGACGTCGAAATTGATGAAGTGGACAATCCATTCAGACTTGGCATTTTATTCTGTTCGTGTTTGTTTTAATTTTAATATACTCATGATTGGTATTAATGGTAGCCTTTGAATAGAACTAACTGCTTGGCACATACAAATTTCGATGATTTATTTGTGTGCTGCGTTATAAATCGTTAAAATTCCAAGCGACGTTGTTTTTTTTAGTAAAATTAAGAAGTGGACATTTCATTCAGACTGCGTATTTCGGTCAATATTTCTTTATCTTTCAAAAGTCATCTTCAAAATTTCTTGTATTATTTCTTACAATATAGATCTGCATAACAGTAAACAAATATTTACTCAACTTCACCTAAATTTATCGTGAAAAGTCTTTAAAGTTGGTGATCAGCATTTAAGTTCAGTATCTGACACATTGAATGGACTTAAATACATGCGGATAAAAACAAAAAACCTCAACAGAAAACGGCCATCGAGACATTACGTTGGAAGAATTTTGACGTTTACTTTCTTAGCAGATTTGGTGCGATTTCCGTGCATGCGTTTTCGTGAAATGCCCGAAAATCTTATCAATTTGTAACAGAAATGTTACATCCTGACGGGACGTTTTTAAGACGGAAGGGGGATTCCGTGGTGGGATACGACAGAATAAATATCAATATATTTCATAAATATTGTCGGAAAATTATTCCTCATATCCTACGGTTTATTATGATATAAAGATTATGTAGATATGGCATCATAAAAACTAATAACAACCACATTAAATCAGAAACTAAGGTTATTTAAACGGCGTCGCAGTAACGTGCGCTCAGTCAGTGTTTTAACACTCACATGGATTATTAGATATTGTTATTATTGAAATTTACAATTACTAAATAAATATAATTGATATTATAAAACTAAGCTGTTCTTCACTTGGGCTTTCCAATCTTTTAGACCGAGGGTACCTTGTGAAAGTTATTCCCTATACGTCGTGCTCACTAAATTAGAAATATTCGTTGATTAATTGATTGATTGATTGATTGATTGATTGATTGATTGATTGATTGATTGATTTTTCTTCAAATGAGTCATACCACAATTTTAATATTCTTATATCTAACCCTGGCTTGAACACTATAGGAAAGGTACTTGAATGACGACCATCGTAACATAAATTTACACATAAAAACATATTTATATACTCCGTTTGCTAAGGGAATGCATTTGCACCTGAATTCACCCTTCTTTCTTTTTAGTATGGTTCGTGGTAATCTCAAAATTGTTAATTCTTGATTGTACCTTCGGTTTTCTCTAACGTTTAGCAAATAACTATTTCAGTTATATCATGGCGTTTTGTTTTACTGGTTGGGGAAACCGGGGTACCTAGAGAAAACTATCCTTTATCGCTAGTCCCTGACAAACTAATATATTCAGCATATAGCTCTTGATACGTAGAACATTTTCTGTAAAAATGAGGTTGACGAGGAAGACATTATAAACTGTATATATATCTGTAAGAATAGTCTTAATCTGATATAATTGTTACAGTAAAGGCGTATTTACCTTAACTGCAGTGTTTTGTCAAGCAACATATATATTGAACAAAAATGTACAGTATAAGTAGTAAGAAATTATATGGATGTAAATGAACATGAGAGAATATCCAACATTACACTTAGACACAAATTACAGTACAGGAACAGCTTGTAGAAAGAACGGATATGGATGTAAATGAACATGAGAGAATATCCAACATTACACTTAGACACAAATTACAGTACAGGAACAGCTTGTAGAAAGAAAGGATATGGATGTAAATGAACATGAGAGAATATCCAACATTACACTTAGACACAAATTAGATTTACAAAAAACAACGTATTTATCGCTATCACAGTAACAGTTGGGTCTTTAGCAATGAGAATAACAAATCCCCTAAAATGAATGTGAAAGAGTCCCTTGCCTGTGTGTGTGTGTGTGTAGTATTTGTAAATTACAACAGACGATAACATAGCAGTTCAAGATAGATTGATTTAGAAATCTACGACATCAATAACATTTTGCACAAATTGCTATGGTTTGGTTTATGGTGTTTAACGCCACTATCAACAATATTTCAGTTATATCGTGGCGATCAGTTTTATTGGTGGAGGAAACCGGAGTAACAGGAGAAAACCGTCGACCTGTCGTATGTCACTGACAAACTTTCACATGATATTGTATCCGAGTACACCATGCCTGAGCGTGGTTCGGACTCACAACGGTAGTGGTGATAGACACTGATTACACAGGTAGTTGTAAATCCGACTACCATACGATCACGACCACGACGCCCCGAGATAGAGAATATTTTGGGAAAACACGTGAGATGGTTGTGAAACGATCATAAATATTATAGCTAATAATATTTCTTTATGTTGTTCATGTATATATGTTTTGTAATGTTGTATTGTATTGTATTGCTTTACCTGCAAGGGTTTTATTTGGAATAAAGATTATTATTATTAATCAGATAAAAAAGGGACCGTCGTGGTCATGGTCGTATGGTAGAGGGATGTGGATTTGGATAGCCCCCAAAAAATTGTAAACTTGAATTAAATAACAAATACAGTTGGCACATTGTGCAAGCGTGATATTTGTAAATGATCAAATGATATCTTTATAACAGACTGTTTCTTTATTGTTTCTTTACTGTTCTTCTATTTTTAGATGAATTAGAATGCTTACTGTTTTTTCTACTATTGTTGACGTCATCAGTGTCTATGATTATTATTGCGTAATACAACATCCTAGCCGAATTATACTGTTTATTATACTCTTCCTGTCATTGCACAGTTCATCCCAATGAAATTACAATTATTTGCGTGTTGCCCAATACAGAAATGATATTACGACAATGGCGAAAAACAATTTAATAATACAATTTCTTATATTCACTCTCCGTAGCCGTTCTGTTTCCATTTGTGTCCTCACTCTCAGTTGTCGTTCTATTTCCATTTCTTGTTTCCTCTCTCTCCGTTGCCGTTCTCTTTCCTTTCGTTGTTCCCACTCTCTCCGTTGCCGTTCTATTTCTATTTCTTGTTCCCTCATTTTTCGTTGTCGTCCTATTTCCATTAGTTTTTTCGTCGCTCTCCGTCTATGTTCGCTCTGTTCTCTAGCCTGTTTTTCAATCATTTGTCTTTGCAAAGACCGCCATAAATGTCCACCAGGGTTATTCCCACGGATACGAACATATCTCCCATCACTAGTTGTTGTGAATTTAGCATGATAGATTTTGTGTTTTACGGAAACGTCTATAGAACGTAAAATCCCAAGTTCTTCGGCTTTCTGAAATACCCATAATCTTCTATTATCTGATGTAATCCACGTGCCATCTTTGTCGAACACAGATATATTAGGAATAAGGTCCGCGGTATCTGGGTTCCTAACGATATCGTCTAGAGTTTCTCCGATACACTGACCAGCATGATATGTATTATCACCAAATGAATTAGAAATAGAATCCTGGCTAAAACGTATCTCAGACGGTGCTAATCTAATGACAGTCATGATTTAAACAATCTACTTTCGGTTTCGGTTTCAATAGAAACAAGATTTCTTGAAAATTGGTATGGGCGAGTTTATTTATCTACTCTCCGGGCTTGTAACCGCAATTACTTTTCTTGTTAAAAAATCCAATATTTTCAATCTGAAGTATATAATCCCCAATTTCCATGAATAAAACTTACATTCCGTTCCGTCGCCTTTTGCCGCCACCTTGATACTCGAGGAATCAAGGTCCAGTGTAGGGTCGACTCGGGTAAGCCGATTACGTCACTTTAGTTCCTACTCGTGTAGTTTATTTTATACCCGAGTAGCTGGAGTTCCTACCCTGGTAGATAAATAAACTCGCCCAATATGTGTACAGGTAAATTTTAAATAGATAATCAGCGCCAGTAATTAATAAAAGCATAGGTATCACATTATTGCAATCGGCACGTTTCTGGATAAACCTACATCAGATACGCTCAACACCGAAAGACTTGAAAACCAAATACTATAAAATTATTCGAGAGCAATAAAACCAAAGGGCCTAACCATTATATCCCAAATCGGCTATGGTCACCTATGCCTGAGGGAGGAGAACCATAATTTTGATAATATAATTTATAGCGTAGTTAATAAGACAACTATCCTCATGGAGCAGTCAAGGGATCGTTTGCATTTAGCGCATTCTTTTTTTGTATTTATTTATGTATACGAATGTCGAACACCAGGGGCGGATCCAGGATTTTGTGTTAGGGGGGACGAAAGTCGGCGAGGGGACTGGGGATCGCTTAAGGACTTCAGCAGGTCCCCCCCGAAAGCTCCTGGGTTTTGAGTATTTAGGAAGCTTTTCCGTCAATAATTTTGAAGCATTTTGTGAATGTGATGAAGTGTATTAAAACGCATGAATCTTCTCCAAAAAGTTTCAAATAGTTTCTAAGCAGTGAGTGTAAATTAAAGGGAGATGTCACTTGAAATTATCTATCTGGAGCTGTGACTCCCCTGATTTCCTTATCACGCCGGGTATTCGTATACTCGGAACAGGTGCGGACACTTTGAACTCGATGCAAGCATTGAACTATTATCTTTCATCATGCACAGCTACATATGATGCCCAACCTTCATCGAAATCCATTGAGAGGTTTAGGAGGAGTTGCACTTACACGATGATGTGAACAGACAAGACAGACAGGGTGATTCCTATGACCCGAAATTTATTAAACAATAAACAAGTCGTTGAAGTAGAAAATGTAACTCATAGTCAAACGTGTATCTCTTATTTTAAATGACCTTATTAAACTTCTGTGTTCTTTACAACTAAAATCTTCATTAAATACAAATTTTGTCCACAAGGAAGTTAAAGCCTTTATTTTGAATCATCATTGGTATTAACCGTTTGTAGACTTTTTGTACTTTCGTCACAGGCATCGCACACTCATCTGGAGAACCATGTAACTATTGTTAAGGGGACAATCATTTGATTTTGAGGGGAGGGCTTGGAAGATTTTTTTCCGGATCAAAATATTTACTTTCATTATATTCACGGTTAAATCATTTATTTTTTACATAGGCCAAATCAAGTTATTTATTTATATTTTTGTTGTATTTTCAAGTGTGGATCGGAGTAAATCTTAGGGAGTAAAATATTTTTTCCTCCATCTTCGAGATCAAAATATTTATTTTCAACAAAGTCTAGGCCAAAATATTTATTTTAAAACTCGGTTTTCTTCTATTGTATGACACTTTTGACTTACCGTATATCAGAGTGGATGCTGGAATGCACGTGTGCATATTATAAAATTGATCTAAGCTTGGTTATCAGGGGTTAATTTTATGAATACAAATTGATATGTGTAGTAAAATAAATACCTTCTTCTTTTCTTATATAAAAAAAACTATCTAAGCGACCTTGCTGTAGCTTTCTATATTTTGTTGATGATGCCATGACATGCCATTAGAAATTAGTAGAAAACAATAAGAAGGGAAATTTTATCGGAAAAGAATTTAATGAATCCGCGTTAAATCATAACATCATAATTTATGAACGTCAGTCAAAAATGACTTCAAGATGATTTTCGGATTAATCGTCGACTGCTTCAAAAGTTCAAAGGAAATTAGATAAACTAAAAGGGCAATGCAATGGGTAAAAATATATAATGATTTATTACATTTAACAGGCGAATGAATGAATGCTGATATGCTTACTAGAGGGACGGAAGACTCTCTCTCTCTCTCTCTCTCTCTC
>MJUT01049460.1:17137-32098 GCA_002080005.1 Gigantidas platifrons | reverse complement strand
TTTGCCATAAATGTACTTATCATTCTGTGTTATCTTCTCAGCTTACTGTCTGTTTTGGATTTGTCAAATGTTAAGAAGCCATACATTAATGTAAGATAATATTTTAAACAACAATTCTTTTATTTGATATTTTTCACTGTTAATGCTTATATATAGCTATGTTGTTTAAAACCACTTTCAACAATATTTTCGTTATATTGTGGCGTTCAGTTTTATTGGGGTGAGGGAACCGGAGTACCCTGAGAAGACAATCGACCTGTCGCAAGTCACTTACAAACTTTATTACATAATGCTATATTGAACATACAACGCCCGGGTGGGATTCGAACTCACAACGTTAGCTAATGCATTTTGGTAATAAAATACTTGGTATATAAATACCATGAAAGTAATCAATTAATTTTAACGAGAAACTCATTATCAATTAATATAATTATACATCGAATTGTTTCGTTTTACATGCACTCTAACAATATAGAAAAATGTACAATTATTACCTTCGTATGATATGAAAATTGTCAGCCCATATGCTTTAGACTGGGCGACAATATGTTGCTGAAAAGGCGACAAGCCACTGCCTCCATCAAAATTTTCGATGTTTGTGTTGTCAACCGATTTGATTCACTCGTCAACAAATTTTCGAAAGTTTTACGGTCGCCACCATGACGTGGCTACCGTTACATAACACTTGTGTCAGAATTGACCAGAGATAGGTTTCATTTGTCATAACCACTTTCCGGTCCTTTCCTCACCCATGACATATCACCGGGTTTGCAACTAGGGTAACACGACGGGTGCCACTAGTGGAGCAGGAACTGCTTACCCTTCCGGAGCACCTGACTTCAACCCTAGTTTTTACAGGGGATCGTGCTACTCTATCTTCAATTTTATGTGTAATGTTTTGTGGATCACTGTTTGTCTTTTTACCCTTTTTCTTTTGACCATTATATTGTCTGTCCTTCTTTAATTCACGGATTCTGATTACCCATGTGGTATCTTCAAACTCCTCTTCTGTAAAACATCCAAATTGTCTTTTATTTTTATATAGTAAATAATATGTAATGTTTAATAATTCCATGTTTATAACAATGTGCTTTCTAAAATGTTTAAATACGTGGCTATAAAGTTAACAGAACGTCTGTCGTCATCCTCAGTTTTTGTGGGGATCGTGTTGCTCCATCTTTAGTTTCCTGTGTATTTATTTGTATATCGTTGTTTATCCTTTAATAATTTTTCTCTCATCCATTTTATTGTTTGTTCTTCTTCAATTTACGGATTCTGATTACCCTTCTTTGGTATTTTCAAACTTTTCTTCAGGTGAGGCATACCATAATTTAAATCTTCTTCTATCTAACCCTGACTTGAACACTAGGAAAGTTACTTGAATGACGGCCATTATAACACGCATTTAGACATAAAAACATATTTATATACTCAATTTTGCTAAAAGAATACATTAGCACCTGTGCTACCAGCTCTCTGCTTTTTAGTATAGTTCTTGTTAATCTCAGAAATGTAAATTCTTGATTGTACCTTCGGTTTTCTCTAAGGTTTAGCTAATAACCATTTCAGTTATATAATGACGTTTTATTTTACTGGTTGCGGAAACCGAGATACCTACAGAAAACTATCCTTTATCACTAGTCCCTGACAAACAAATATATTCAGAGTACAATCCTTGATATCTTGGACATTCCCTGTAAAACTGTGGTTGACGAGCAAGACATTATAAACTGTTTTGTTAATACATTTTTGCATAGATAGTCTTAATCTGATGTAATTGTGTCAGTAAAGGTGTATTTACCTTCACTGCATGCTGTATTGTGTCATCAAGCAACATATATATTGGACAAAAATGTTCAGGTAGTAGTAAGAAATGATATGGATGTAAATGAACATGAGAGACTACCTAACATTACACTTGGACACAAATTAATTTAAGGAACAACGCTTTTATCGATGTTCTACATTTCACAGTAACAGTTGAGCCTTCAGGCATACCCTACAACGATTGTGAAACGGCCTCTAGTATGTGTTGCAAACTACAATAGACGATAAACTAACAGTTCAAGATAATACGACATCAGAAACATTTTCTTTGTTTTACTTTAGATAATTTAGATAATACAAATGAAGTGCAAAAATTGTAATGGTTTGGTTTGGTTTGGTTTCTTGTGCTTAACGCCACTTTTAACAATATTTACTTATATCGTGGCGGTCAGTTTTATTGGTGGAGGAAACCTAAGTACACGGAGAAAACACCAACCTGTCGCAAGTCACTGACAAATTGTATCACATAATGTTGTATCGAGTACACCTTGCCTGAGCGGGGTTCGAACTCACAACGTTAGTGGTGATAGGCACAGATTGCACAGGTAGTTGTAAATCCAACTACAATAAGATCACGACCACGACGCCGCGAGAAAAAGAATATTTTGGGAAAACACGTGATGGTTGTGAAACGTTCATGAATAATATATCTAGAATTAATCAGATAAAAATGTGGCCGTCGTAGTCGTGATCGTATAGGTAGTGTGATGTGGATTTGGACGGCCTCCAAAAATTGTAATGTGAATTAAATAACAAATACAGGGGGTACATTGTGCAAACGTGAAATGATCAAATTGTAACGTTATAACAGAATGTCTCTTTATTGTTTCTTTATGGTTTTTCTATTTTTAGATGATTTAGAATGCTTACTGTTTTTGTGCTATTGTTCACGTCATCAGTGTCCATGATTATTACTGCTTAATACAACATCCGTGTCGAATTATACTGTTTAATACTATATACTAGTATGAATATCTCTTCCTGTCATTGCACAGTTCATCCCAAGGAAATGACAATTACTTGCGTGTTGCCCCATACAGAAATGATAATAGTACGACAATAACAATAATCCAATATATTACATTTTGTATATTCTCTATCCGTCGTTCTATTTCCATTTGCCGTTGCCTTCGTTGCCTTTTCGTTTGTTGTTCCCACTCTCTCCCTTGTCGTGGTTCTTCCGTTTGTTGTTCCCACTCTCTCCGTTGTCGTGGTTCTTCCGTTTGTTGTTCCCACTCTCTCCGTTGTCGTGGTTCTTCCGTTTGTTGTTCCCACTCGCTCCGTTGTCGTAGTTCTTCCGTTTGTTGTTCCCATTCTTTCCATTGCCGTTGCTTTTCCATTTGCTGTCTCCACTCCCGCCGTTGCCGTGATATTTCTATTTGTGTCCTCACTCTCCATTGCCGTCGTATTTTCATTTGTTCCAACTCTCTCTGTTGCCGTTTCATTTCCATTTGTTGTTCCCTCACTCTTCGTTGCCGTTCTATTTCCATATGTTTTTCTATCACTCTCCGATATTCTCTTTGTTCTCTAGCATGTTTTTCAATCATTTGTCTTTGCCATAAATGTCCGCCAGGATTATTCCCACGGACGCGAACATATCTCCCATCACTTCTTGTTGTGAATTTAGAATAATATATTTCATATGTTACATAGACATCTATAGAACTTAAAATACCAAGTTCTTCTGCCCTCTTAAATACCCATAGTCTTCTATTGTCTGATGTAAACCATGTGTCATCCTTGTTGAACACGGATATATTAGGAATAAGGTCGGCGGTATCTGGATCCCTAACGATATCGTCTAGAGTTTCTCCGATATACTGACCGGCATGATAAGTACTATCGCCAAATGAATTAGAAATAGAATCCTGGCTAAAACGTATCTCAGACGGTGCTAACTTAATGACATCCATGACTTAAACAATCTACTTTCGGTTTCTGTTTTAATAAATTAAGATTCTACCTTACCCCATCGGTGCCTCGGGGAGCTATTTGAGAATCACATATCAGTCCCAGCATCAGTTTGCAATCAGTTTCTGACGTATTTTATTAGTGGATTATCGTATATTAGAAATAATAATATTATAGTTGTACATATAGTGGTGGGATTTATTAACAATTATATCTTATATGATTAATTGTGAAAATTACATATTTGTGTTTAACTGTTTTTTAACAATTATCTTTTGAAGGATTTATTTATTGTGAAGTTTCTGTGGTTAACATTATCGTACTCTCAACCTGAGTCGGTAGCAAATCTCAGATATTCCATAGTTTAAGATGGAGACAGGAGACACCAACAAAAGTGACAATGTTGGTAACATTTTTGACAAAGAAATGCACAGAGCAGTATGTCAAATGAAACAAGTCCAGAAAGTGTTTTTCAACATTCGTTGATTCAAATGATGATCAATGCACAGAGTCAACAAACTCTTATGTTTTCCAAAATTATGGAAAGAATTGAAAGCGGTGAGAATATTTCTCATGGGAAAGGCGAGGATATCGCAGCTGGACAGTCAAATAACATCGTACCTCTGACAAGTTTGAAACGAAAATCTGATAATCGTGACGGTTCGATGCCTTCAACATCAAAACAATCCAAAACAGATGCTGATCATGTGGTTGTTGCTAAGGAAGATGTGTCTGACTCTGATGATGGATTTGATACCCTCGAGCAAGAAATTCCTGACAGACAGGATGTACCATCTGAAAATGTTGATGACCTTATGAAAGACTGGGTCACCTTTCATGATGACAATGACATTACATCACCAAAGGTGAATAAAGAATTAGCGAAATCAATAAATCATTCACTGTGTAAAGAACTAAAAGAAGACAAACTTAAACCATTAATGGAGAAATACAATAGACCAGAAAACTGTAACAATTTAAACAACCCTAAAGTAAATGAAGAAATTTGGGAAGATGCTTTCCCTTATATGCGAAGAAATGATTGTGCTATGAGAAAGGTCATATCATACCTGACAACAGGAATGATTCCGTTGATTCAGGTTATTGACAGTTGTGTCACAGCGGCTAAAAACGGTGACAAAGTGGATATCAAATCTACAATTTCGTCAGGCAATGATGCATTGTGATTACTTGCAGCTGCATATGTTAAAATGATCAGCATTAGAAAACAAAGCTTCCGTCCTGTGCTGAAAAGGAAAATATAACAAACTTGTTGACAAGTCTGAAGTTACAGATGACCTGTCAAAACAGATAACTGCAATCGCTGACGCTGCTAAAATTAGCGGGAAACTCAAAGGATTTGACAATGAGTCAAAAAACGGGAAACCTCCGGAAAGCGGAAAGTTTCACAAGTTCTTGAAGAACGTTTCCCGGAGGACGCTTCGGAACAAGAAACACAAAGCAGAGAAATCTTACCACAAACAGAAGGACAACAAGTGATTAGTAATGATGTGGTGAGTAACTCTAGTGATCTTAAATTGATCAATTGTCCAGATAACTTTGTTAGTGGTAGAACCTCTTTGTTCTATGATAAATGGAGAACTATCACAACTGATGTTAATATCTTGAAAATAATTAAAAACGGTTGTATATTAAAATTCGACTCTGAACCGGTTCAATTTTCTATTCCTAACTGAATTTAAAATGATGGATAAGGAAATCATGAAATTTATAGACAAAGGAATAATAGAAGAAACGATAAGTTCGGGAGGATATTTTTCTAATATTTTCTCCAGAGAGAAAAAAAGATGGGGGAGTCAGAATTATATTAAACTTGAAATCGTTAAATAACAGACTGATTGATCATCATTTCAAAATGGACACCATAAGGTCCGCAGTAAACCTAGTGACAAGAAATTGCTTTTTCGCGTCAGTGGACTTGAAAGATGCTTTTTACTCAATATTAATAAATTCAAAATACAGGAAATATTTAAAATTCATATGGAAAGGAAACACTTATCATTTCGCATCTTTGGTGCAAGGTCTGGCTATTTCGCCCAGAATATTTACTAAAATAACAAAAGTATTTGTTTCTAATTTGAGAAAACAAGGTCACTCAAACGTAAATTATATTGATGATTCGTTACTGCAAGGAGATTCTGAAAAAATGGTGGTTAAGCTTACAAGTGAAAAGGTAGCGAAAATTTGTATAAATTGTGAAAGGCTACTAAAAACTCCCTCAATTGTTATTAGAGAATTAGCTGAAATTATATGAAAACGTATTGCTTGTGGACCAGCTTGTGAACATGCAATGTTATTTTCCAAAAGGTTAGAAATTCAAAAAAAAATTGAATTGAAGCGTAATTTTTAAAATTACGATAAAAAATGTATACTAAGATTATCCAGTATAATTGATATTAAGTGGTGGTATAATAATATTGACAAATGTTCAAAGCCGATTAAGAGATCAAATCCATCAATAACACTCAAATCCGACAGCTCATCTTATGGATGGGGCGGAGCTTACGACAATATACCGCTGGTGGGATGTGGTCAATTGTTGAACAAAATTATCATATTAATTATCTTGAGATATTTTATAGACATTCGAAATATTGAAATAAGTGAAAACTCTGTTAAAATTAGAATAGGGGATCTATTAAAACATAATAGACCAGGAACTCATTTGCAAGAGTTAATTTTGAAAAGCTTTCCTGACGATGAGAAATTATGTATTGTTAAAAATTTGTCAAAATATATTGAATTGACAAAAGATATTAGACAGAATTAAACAGTCTTGTTAGTGAGTTATATTAAGCCTTATTCAAAAGTTTCAAAAGACACTATTAGTAGATGAGTCAATATTATTTTATGCAATTCTGGAATAGATATTAATAAATTCAAATCACAAAATGTTAGATCGGCAGTTACGTCAGATGCAAAATCATGTCGTATTCCTTTATCTACTATACTAAGAACAGCTGGTTGGTCTAATGACTGTGTATTTCGCAAATATTACACAACACCTGTTACATTCATGACTTTAGACACTAGTTTCAGTGAATGTATATTGAGTCAATACTCAAGAATATGATTGTAAATAGTGTATATCTATATTATAGTTGCTTATTAATACATTATTAATGCAAACATTGTTTTGATTATTGATAACATTGGCATGATTGGTAAATTGTCGTATCATCTCTAAATATCTCAAGTAGCCCCTCGAGGCTCCGAAGGGGTAAGATAGAATTTCTAAATTAAACGAAACTTACCTGTAAGTTGAAGTTTGATTAGAATTCTACCGAGCCACGAAGGAGCAGAGGAGTTACTTTCCCTCCCAAAAATGTGTTTTACCCTCCCTAGTTGTACACATGATACTCCAATTTCACTCTAAATACTGATGATGGGACTGATATGTGATTCTCAAGTAACTCCTCTGCTCCTTCGTGGCTTGGTAAAATTTTAATCAAACTTCAACTTACATGTAAGTTTTGTTTAATTTAGAAATTTCTTGGAAATTGGTATTTGTTTCACGATATCAATATGTTTATATCGTCAGTTAAAGTATTTAAATAGACAGACAGTCGCAGTAATCAATATAATTTATAGTGTAGTCATTAAAGGAAAACGCATTGGTTTTTCATAATAATAATAATAATAATAATAATAATAATATTTTTTTTTATTTTCCAAATCAGGTCCCCAAGGGGGCATTTACATTTAACAGTCATGATTGTTTAACATATATACAAGAGTATATGACAGCAAAATTAGTACATATCAAGGACTAAACAATAAAATGATTTATTGAACAATAAAATAAATTGTCAATTAATATTGACCAATAAGGTATGTGCAGCTGTGTAGCTACTCTGGGTAATGGAAGCAATGTTTAATAGAATATTATTTTGCTGCAATGGACACCAAGGGACGGTGCTATAGGTTTGCTGAAATTGTAAAAAAAACTTCCTCGTGTCCAGTGCAGGAAAACAATATACATGAAATAAAATAATCAAAATTATTATGTCTTATCATTAATTATTCTGTTTAAAGATTTAAAATAATAAAAGAGAATCATATTCAAGCACATTAATAGTAACTGTAGAGGGCTCATTTCAGCTAAGGACACCAAGGGACGATGCTCAAGGTACTGTTATATGCAGATCTCCTCGTGTCCAAAGCAGAAAAGAGAGCCATGATATTTCATGTTCTTTAGAATAAATGTTGCTATAGTAGTGAGGACTGATGTTCCTCTATATTTATTAACCAAATAAGTTTGTCCTTTGAATTTAAACGTTTGAAATTAGGACAGCTTTTTGCTATCTCCTTAAGTAGGAGATTTCGGTCATTTTCAAGTTTATTACAGTGAAATAGAAAATGATATTCATCTTCCACTTCCCCAGAGGAGCAACGCTCACATTTTCTATCTTGTAGGAGAGTACCATGGTATCTACCAGTCTCAATTTTCAATTGATGACAGGAAATACGTAGTTGTGTAAGGCATCTCCTCTGCTCAAAACTTTTTAGAACAGACAGATAATTTTCTCTTCCAAAGTTAGATTTGAATGTAATATAAGTTCTAAGTTTTCCATTTGTTTGTTGAAGCATTTGGTCTCTCCACAATTCAATAAATTTTGACTTTAAATGAATGTTTGCTTTATTTTTAAGCTACTTAACTTTATACAAAATTGGTCCAATTTTTTAATTCCTGGTATTTGTTCTAAAATTGTATGCATTGAACCATACCAAGAAGCTGTCTTAGATTCGAAAAGTGTTTTAGATGTTATATATGCATCTTGAAGAATTGGAAATGTTGAATATAAAGTCTCTAATCCATACAGTAAGATAGGTTTAACTGTATGGTCAAATACATGTAAACTGGTATTAATATTAGAGTTTAGAGTTAATCAAACAAGTTAGCGTGAAAATTTAAATGGCAGTAAATAAAAGACATTTGTGTTAAGTTTCATTATAACACTTATGTCATCGGGTCGAACATTTCTTCCCAACATTTTCCATTTGTTGTATTATAGCATAATGCATTATTTCAGAAGCTGAACATTTGGGGTTTTATCCCTTCTGAGGTAACCAGGGGCTAGAAATAGTACATTTTTTTCTGCTCCTGCATACACCCTTTCAGAAATGTATATTAACAGTAACAATGATCTACCCCTTTGACTTGTGACACACAAAACATCCATCTATGCAAATATCCTTTATAGGTTCGCATATATCCTTGTGTTATTTCTTCTTGTTAGTAATGGACCGGTCGGTTAACTATTTTAGGGGTATGGGGGGTTTTTTTTGGAGCCAGAAAATTATCATTATTTTATTATAATCAGATTATTATATTTTTACATATTTGCACCTTCCCCCCCCCCCCCCCCNTGAAATGATCGGTCACTTACTAGCAATAAGTAATAATGTAGGTAAATATGTGACACTATATGGAATATGTTTATAGATGGATGCGTTGTGTGTCACAAGTAAAAGGGGGAGATAATTGTTACTGTCAGAAATATTTGTCTTGTCGTGTTTGTCACAAATGACCAACCAATGAAAATGTTGCTCATTGGGGATTGCTGTAAACGTCACATAAATGCACAAGAGATACACATGCATCACATCAATGCACAAGAGATACACATGCAAGTCCCTTATAGAGAGGGTATATTTCGCCTCCCGCACAACCATTAAATATACATTTCGGAAATGTTGTACACTGGAGCGGAATAAAATGTACTATTTCTATATTACTTCATGAGGGACAACACCCAAAATGTTCAGCTTCTTAAATAATGCATTATGCTATAGTACAACAAATGGACAATGTTGGGAAGAAATGTTTGACTCGATTGTATATAGTGACGGAGAGGTAACATTTTCAGCTTAATGACATACAGGGAGAATGTTCGACTCCATATCTCTCAGTTGATACGATATTCCAGAGCTTGTGGTTCCTATCAGGATTTCCTTGATAGAGGGTTGCTGCTAACAAGGAAGCTACTGAACCAATGGTTCCTCTTAAGTCGAAGTCATCACTTCGAAAGTTTTACGGTCGCCACCATGACTTGGTTGACCGTTATGGAATATCTGCGTCACAAATTACCACGGATATGTTCCACTTGTCGTAAATACTTCAGGTCCTCTCCTCGATCATGACTTATCACCGGGTTTGTAACTAGATTAACTCGATGGGTGTCACTAGTGGAACAGGAACTGCTTACCCTTCCGGAGCACATGAGTTCACCAGTTTTAGTGGGGTTCGTGTTACTCGATCTTTAGTTTTATATGTATGTTTTGTAGATCGTTGTTTGTCCTTTTGTAATTTTTCTTTTGGTCATTGTGTTGTCTGATTCTTATCACCCCTTTGGTATCTTCAAACTTTTCCTACAGAATAAATGTTCGACTCGATGACATACAGAAAAATGTTCGGCTTAGTGATATACATGGAAAATGATCGGCCTAGCGGCATACAGGGAAAATGTTCTTCTTCGTGACATACAGGGAAATGTTCGGCTTAGTGAAATAAATGGAAAATGTTCGGCTTAGTGACATAAAGGGGAAATGTTCGGTTTAGTGACATACAGGGAAAATGTTCGGCTTAGAGACATAAAGGGAAAATGTTCGGCTTAGTGACATACAGGAAAAATGTTCGGTTTAGTAACATACAGAAAAAATGTTCGGCTTATTAATATACAGGAAAAATGTTCGGTTTAGTGACATACAGGAAAACTGTTCGGCTTAGAGACACACAGGTAAAATATCGGCACCAATATACATAAATAAATACAGATTAATACATGGGCATTTCCATATTGGCCTGGTTATCATCCCGAGACCCCCATATTGTCCCGGACATTTATGGAAACATTTGCAAAGACAGATGATTGAAAACCAGGCCAGAGAAAAAAGAGAACGTCAACGGAGAAGGAATAGAATAAATTGGATTACTAAATCAAGCTTGATTTGTTAGACATATGTCGTAAAATTATTTTTTATTTTTTGGACAATACAACAGTCTGTAGTCAACTACAAGGGCAGGTATATTAATCACAGATACCGTTATCTTGTGGAACACCTTTAAGGACGATGAAAAAACCATAAAGAAACTGTCTATCATAGCTTTACCATTAGATAATTTACATCTTTCACATATGTACACGGCTGAAACACAATATAGGGCTCATACTTAAAAGTAGTGTGTTATGTGCAATATTAACCTACTTCCATTAAATTGAAAGGTATCACTTTAATATCCTGTTTTGGATGGTGAAACACCACAGTTGCATACAAAATTTCAAGAAGATATCTCTCATAGTTTTTGAGTAGCAAGCAAAAGTGTACCGAAAAATTTGCACAAATAAGGTGTTATGCTGTTGCACTTGAAATTTGTTTATTTTTACACCCAAATTTACTTTTTAAAATAGGAAAACAACAAAACTATCTTGATATAAATCTTTAGAAAAATTAATCAGGATTAATTTGATACCAAATTCATGAAAATCAGACATCAATTGGAGAAATTATTATGCTTTATACAAAAGGTATGTTTCTATCAAAAATCTGTAGTGTCCGTAACCAGTAAACAAATCTTCTAGAAAACACTGTCAAAAGATTGATATTTTCATGTTTGAAGATGTAAAATACACAGAGTAGTTATAATCAGTCAAAATATGAACAATTGTAGACAGAATAAAAACTGCATGCAGAACAGAAAATATGGTTACGGACACTACAAAAACCATGTAACTATATTTAAGGGTGTAATTATAATCTTGTGTGAATAAATGTAAATTAAAAAGAGAAATAACAAGTAATTCTGAGTAATCTTAACATCATACCAACTTCAGACATTATAGATCATAGAAAACATGTTGCTTTTAAGAATAACAGCACTTGAATGTTCAGCTCTGCTGCAACACTGCATTGCCCTTTATTGTGTTTTACCTCACAGTGTGATACTGGTATTTGTTATGTCATTCACATTACAATTGATTGTACTCCATTTCTATTATCTAAATAATCAAATGTAAAAATAAAGAATTATTGCAAAAGAATATTGTCTCACCATTTTCTAACCAATTTGTGGAAGTGTAACATTATAATATTTATCTAAAAATGTCCATGTGGCCTGACTATGGATATATAGCACTATAATATTTAATATTTATCCTACATTTATTATCTGATAATATTGTATAACGAGAATTAAAGTGTGAAAAGATAGTTTTATTTTGAAAATCTTATATTTCTTGTGATATCATGAAATTTTAGGTTAATTTAGCGTTTGTTTTTGCCATAAATTTACTTATCATTCTGTGTTATCTTCTCAGTTTACTGTCTATTTTGGATTTGCCCAATGTTAAGAAACCATACATTAATGTAAGATAATATTTGAAACAATGATTCTTTTATTTGATATTGTTTCACTGTTAATGCTTATAGGTTGGTTATGGTAATGTTGCTTAAAGCCACTTTCAATAATATTTTTGTTATATTGTGGCGTTCAGTTTTATTGGGGTGAGGGAACCGGAGTACCCGGAGAAAACATCCGACCTGTCGCAAGTCACTTACAAACTTTATTACATAATGATGTATCGAGCATACATCGCCTGGGCGGGATTCGAACTCACAACGTTAGCTAATGCATTTCGGTAATAAAATACTTATATATAAATACCATGAAAGTAATTAATTAATTTTAACGAGAAACTCTTTATCAATTAATATAATTATACATCGAATTGTTTCGTTTTACATGCACTCTAACAATGTACAAAAATGTTCAATTATTACCTTCATATGATGAGAACATAGAAAGTTGTCAACCCGAGGGCTTTAGACTGGGGATAATATGTTGCTGAAAAGGCAACAACCCACTGCCTCTAACAATATACAGTCAAACCTGTATTAAGAGGTCACCACTGGGACAAAGAAAAACTGGCCTAATAAAACAGGTGGCCTCTTAAAAGAGGTTCAATTCACATACAATTTTATATGACATGTCTAGAAAAAGACGACCTGTTAATATTGGTGGCTGCTTAATAGAGGAGATCACATGGGCAGGTTAGACTGTACAATGATTACCTTCATTTGAGGTGAACATAGAAAGTTGTCAACCCGAGGTCTTTAGTCTGGGCGACAACCTGTTGCTGAAAAGGCGTCAACCCACTGCCTCCCTCAAAATTATAGATGTTTGTGTTGCCCACCGGTTTGTTTCACTCGTCAGCAGAATTTAACAAGTTTTACGGTCGCCACCATGGCGTGGTTACCGCTACACCTGTATCACAAATGACCACGGATAGGTTCCACTTGTCGATAGCACTTTCTGGTCCTTTCCTCATCCATGACTTTTCACCAGGTTTGTAACTAGAGTAACACGGCGGCTCCCACTAGTGGAGCTGGAACTGCTTACCCTTCCGGAGCACCTGACTTCAACCCTAGTTTTTATTGGAGATCGTGCTACTCTATCCTTAGTTTTATGTGTAATGTTTTGTGGATCGCTGTTTATCTTTTTACCCTTTTTCTTTTGACTATTGTGTTGTCTGTCCTTCTTTGATTACGGATTCTGATTACCCCTTTGGTATCTTCAAACTCTTTTCTGTAAAACATCAAAATTGTCTTTTACTTTTATATAGTAAACAATATGTAATGTTTAATAATTCCATATGTTTATAACAATGTGCTTTCTAAAATGTTTAAATACGTGGTTATAAAGTTAACAGAACTCCTTAAATTTGTGTGGGCATCGTGTTACTCGATCTTTAGTTTTCTGTGTAATGTTTTGTAGATCGTTGTTTGTTCTTTTATCCTTTTTCTATAATTCATTGCATTGTATTCATTGTCTGTTTTCCTTCAATTTACGGCTTCTGTTAACCCCTTTGATATCTTCAAAATTTTCTTCAAAGGAGTAATACCATAAGTTCAAATCTTCGTGTATCTAACCCTGACTTAGACACTAGGAAAGTCCCTTGAATGACGACCACTATATAACACACATTTAGACATAAAGACATGTTATATACTCCATTTGCTAAGAGAATACATTTGCACCTGACTTCACCTTCCCTTCTTTTTAGCATGGTTCTTGTTAATCTCAGAATTGTAAATTGATGATTGTAATTTCGGTTTTCGTTTATCTAATAACTATTTCAGATATATCATGGCGGTTTGTTTTACTAGTTGCGGAGACCGGGTACATCGAGAAAACCACCCATTTATCGCAATTCCCTGAAAAACAAATATATTCAGCGTACAGCCCTTGATACGTAAGACATTCCCTGTAAAACTGTGGTTTTTTTTGCAATTTGTTTATTTTTAAAGAAAAGCAGAGGCAGATACATACATGTACAAATACAAAAACATATGACATGCATATACAATTTTATACATACAAAATACATTTAATTTATCAAAATAAACATTTTGCAACATTATTACACTGAAATTTCAAACACCAATGACAGTTTCAAATAGCAAGCACTTTTTACATATATATTCTTTTTGTGTAGAGGATAGAAAATTTATGGTTGTCTTTTCTATTTGAATGCAATGTTTCAGGTATTTTAGACCACCATTAATACTGGGTTTATCACCAAAACATCTACATTTCTATAAATAATACTTTGAAATTAAAATGACGTGATTTTTTGTGTTATCTGGATCTAAAGCATTCATAATACCCAATATAATAGTTGGTGCATTTATATACTGCATATTAAGACAACAATTTTCAAAAACATTTACTGATGAAATCCAAAATATTTTATTATAGGTGCATTCCCTAAACAGATGCAACAAACTCTCTTTAGTTTCTGTACAGAAGGTGCATAGTTCTGTTTCTTTTAAGTAAAACTGTGGTTGACGAGGAAGACATTATCAACTGCTTTGTTAATATATATATATATCTGAAAAGATAGTCTTAATCTGATATAATTGTGTCATTAAAGGCGTATATACCTTAGCTCCATGTTATAGTGTTTTAACAAGCAACATATATATTGGACAAAAATGTACAGGTAGTAGTAAGAAATTATATGGATGTAAATGAACATGAGAGAATATCCAACATTACACTTAGACACTGTTAAATTTAAGGAACAACGCTGTTATTGTTGTTCTACATTTCACAGTCACAGTTGGGTCCAGCAATGAAGAATAACCAATACCCTTAATTGAGTGTTAAACGATTTCTAGCCTTCATATAGTATTTTT
>MJUT01049459.1:279720-296556 GCA_002080005.1 Gigantidas platifrons | reverse complement strand
TTTTTCTTCGTTCTGTGTATTATGTGTGACTAATGTTGCCGATGTCTCTGGGTTGTCCATGCTTATGTTTGCTTTGTTTTTTTCTTCGTTCTGTGTATTATGTGTGACTAATGTTGCCGATGTCTCTGGGTTGTCCATGCTTATGTTTGCTTTGTTTTTTCTTCGTTCTGTGTATTATGTGTGACTAATGTTACCGATGTCTCTGGGTTGTCCATTCTTATTTTTCCTTTGATTTTTCTTCGTTCTGTGTATTATGTGTGACTAATGTTGCCGATGTCTCTGGGTTGTCCATTCTTATTTTTGCTTTGATTTTTCTTCGTTCTGTGTATTATGTGTGACTAATGTTGACGATGGTTCTAGGTTGTCCTTTCTTATTTACCTGTACGGTTTTATCTAACGTTTATATAATATCGAGATAAAGTTCTGTCCTTGAAATCGTAAAGAACACAATTGCAATCTTGGTATCAACAAAACATCTTAATAGTTGTATATTTATATATAACATTTTATACGATAACTGTTGGTCTCCAAGAGTGCAATTTAGAATGAAGTAGTAAAACATTACGGTACCTGTTGGTTTTCAGGTTTGTAATTCATAATGATAGCGTTAATGGGTATTGGTTATGGGTTTCAACACTATTTCAGTTATATTGTGGCAGTAAGTTGTATTGTTTGGTAGAAGAACTCAGATAAAACCATTCACCTGTCATAGGTCACTTACACACTTTATGTCATGTAGTTGTAAACATGTCACGGCATGAAATAGAATTCACTATAACGAGACAGATATTACGATAATACAAGAACTAACAAAAGATATGTGATGATCGTCATAACCTAGAAAACTAAAGATTGAACAACACGAACACAACTAATATTCCAAATAATACTGCTAATGGAAGAGAAACTGGTAGCCCTTCCGGAGTACCCGAATTCAATTAGATTATTTGCTACAATTTCAAACACTATTAATACACCAATACATCGACTACAATTTCGGGGTGTCTATTTTGAAGAAATATGCATGTAATTTATTGCTGCATTCACCTTAATTTTGCATTAAAGTTCTCATTTTTATTATAATAACTGAAAAAATAGTACATTTAGCATACAAACAAAGCAATATTTCCTATCAAAAATAAATTGCATTTGATATTTCATTTATTATTGCATTAAATAAGAATCATCCAATATTCTACAATAACAATTCGATTATTAACAGAAGAGTGAGAGGGGCAAATTTCCAAACTGTCAGTCAAGATCAATCCATCCACGCGTACACCATCTCACGGCTGCTACGCCCCTGAATAATAAGTCAGGTGGTGCTTAACTTTTGTCGGACTGTATATATTGAATACAGTTTACAAAGCATGCCAGTTGCTAGACATTTAATAGCAATTGTTCTGCAACTGTCGCTTAAAATACACTATCCCTATCATTTAACATGACAGGAAGTCAGTATTAATGGACGTGAAAGACAACATCAATCTGTATCTGAAGCCATTGTATTGTTCTACATCATCTTACACTCACCGTGAAATCTTCAGCGTGAGTATAATGAGTTATTGTTCTACATCATCTTACACTCATTGTGAAATCTTCAGCATGAGTATAATGAGATATTGTTCTGCATCATCTTACACTCACTATAAAATCTTCAGCTTGAGAATAATGAGTTATTGTTCTACATCATCTTACACTCACCGTGAAATCTTCAGCATGAGTATAATGATATATTGTTCTGCATCATCTTACACTCACAATAAAATCTTCAGCATGAGTATAATGAGTTATTGTTCTACATCATCTTACATTCACTGTGAAATATACTGCATGAGTATAATGAGTTATTGTTCAGTAACGACCAGTAAGCAATTGTTTCAGCTATATCATGGTGGGAACAAATTAATCCACATTTTGATCAGATGATGAAGATTAATAGGTTCTTTCATACGTTGATATGGAAGACCGGTGATTCTTCCGTAAATGGCCGTTTTCAGTGTGAGATGACCTGTTGAACATCGGTGTTCGTGACCTCATCTCCAACGCCACGAGACCTCATCTCCCATCGCTTGTCGGCCAATCAGATCGTGGCGTTATCCAGTTTACAAAAGTAGTTCCAGTGTTTTGTTTACGTTGACAACCATGAACGATAACTCGCGTACGTCGCCTGCACTATCGAGTGTGCAAAGTTTTCTGTTCTTTTTCTATCAATTTATGATCGTGAGACGGCACTTTATATAATTTTGTAACTAAAATAAATAAAATTATATAGAAAAACAAAAAATAA
Organism: Gigantidas platifrons; assembly: GCA_002080005.1. NCBI lineage: Eukaryota > Metazoa > Mollusca > Bivalvia > Mytilida > Modiolidae > Gigantidas > Gigantidas platifrons. The sequence goes on along the minus strand of MJUT01049459.1, from coordinate 294,266 downwards.
CGATTTTCTAGCTTTTGTCGTCTGCATTGTACAGTACTGTACTTGTCATGGCGTCAAGAACGTCGCCTTTCAAAATTGGCTCATATGTGGACTGTAAAGGAGAGATGTTCAGAATTGTGGACTACCAGAAACCACACCATCTGTTTGCTGGTCATTTGGTTATCCAATCTCTTCACACTGGGAAAGTACAAAAAGCTTTCAAGCATGAGATATGCCAGGGTCAAGCTTTAGTCACAGACTATGATGACATTTACACTGAGAACTCCCAGTCAGATGTTGAGCTTGGCAACATTGATCTGCCAGATGCAGAAAATTTAGAACAAGAAATTGTTGGAAATTTATTAAAAGGTACTTTTCCAATCTGAGCAGCATTTCCAATGCATTTGTTTTGTACAGATCAAAAATATATTTTGAAAACATTGCACCTAAAGAAAAGAATAACCTCATAAATATCATGATATCTAAATAAATTAGGCGCTATTTGTAGAGATACAATTTCGAATTCACGCAAACTATTTTTTTCTCAGAAATGTTGTAGTCGAAGGGTTAAAAAAAAACTCACCTTGCAGACATGATGGAAAGCACTTTTTTCATTTTTATTATAATTGAGATAATCTACATGTTAATAATAGAAATTAACAATGGAGCTTAGTAACTTATTCTCTATAATGTATCCAACAAGAGCTGCAATTAAAATAAATGAGAAAATACATGAACAATGTAAAAGCTTGTATGAAAAAATTACCCCTAAGCGGACAGTCAGTCTAATAATAATTGTGGATGGAAATATCAGGCTATTATTTTTCTAATAGGGGATACATGTAGCAGTGGTAAAAAATTCCAATGAGATATACATGGCAATATTTGGTTACAATTGTACATTGTGCATGTTTTGAAGTTCAAGTTCTGGTGAGGATTTGAATCTCAATCTCCTGGAAAAAAAAACAGGTGTTATTTCCATTTATACCTTCCAGAACTTTTAAACACCATATTAAACATGCTGTATATATGTCCTATGAAAAATGTTTACTTTTTATGGAATTTAATATTCATATTCATATAACCAAGAAAAAGTCAAAATTTAAAACAGAGATCACTATACAGCCTTCATATTTTGTATCAGAATGAAGTCTTCGGTTGGAAAGTTATTGGTCTGGTGGTGATGCATGCATATTCACGTTTGTGTTTGCGTTGTCTGGGGCCATACATGTATGAAGATTGCTGTACATTGTGAACATTTGTCCATTGTTGAATTTGAAGTGTGCACCATGTGCATTGGAGTTATTCAAATAAGAAAAAAATAACCACAAATCTTTAAAATTTAATGTCACTACGACACTTGGGCCAAACAAAAATATATGTCTGTTTACGGTTACATCCTGAAGAAAACAAATAGGTTGGTACTGTAGGTAGGTAGTTTCATTTTATTTTATTTTTCTCAAGTGTTTGCTATCTGAAGAGAATGTAGAAATCCTGCAATTATTTCCTAAACGTTTCAAATCATTTTATTTTATTTATGTAGCCAGTAACCATGATTATATTTCCATTTTCACTTTCATTTAAATTTTTTATGGATTTATAGATAAAACAATCTAGGGTTGGAGCTAAAAATAGGGTCGGTCTAGTACATGTAACCGTAAACATACATATGTTTTGTTTGGCCTAGTTAATTTTTTAAGCCAAAAACATTAGAATTTTCTTGAAAATTTGTATTTAATATGAAAATGGACATAAAAATCAAACAATCGAACTATATTTTTTTTCTTTTAGAAACTGTCCCAAAATCACCCAAAAGTGCCACTTCTTCCACCTTGTCTGAACCTTATAAAATTAATAATGGAAACCAGAGATATATAAGTTTTGAAAAAAACGATATGACCAAATTCATTGATGAACAAGAGAACCAAAGAACAAAAAAAACCATACAACACATTCAGCTTTTCCAGGAGTATATTCTAGCCACAAAAAATGATTCAACAAAAATAGAAGATTTAAATCCCAAAGTCCTCAATGATTATCTTTGTACTTTCTACATTGTTATTAGGAAAACAAATCTGTCAGAATATGAGCCGAATTACTTGAAAAACGTCTAACAAAGTCTGGAAAGACATTTAAGGAAACACAATTATGCAAAATCAATTACAGAGGATTCAGAATTTTATGAATCGCGTGAGATTCTAAAGGCAAACACAAATTGATTTAAAAAAAAAGGAAAAGGTAATGGTCCGAAAACGGCAGATCCGATTGATGACGAAGAGGTTGAAATTTTGTACCAAAAAGAACAACTTTGCTCTACTTCACCTGACGCTATTATCAACACATTATGCTGGCAATTCACCACCCATTTTCGAATGAGGGGGAACACGGAGCATTATAATTTATGCTGGGGCGATGTTGTTTTGAAACGTGACATTCAAGGCAGGGAATACCTAGAATTAGTCAAAGAAAGACAAACAAAAACTGGCACTGGAGCCGACATAAAGGATGTTCGGACAATTAACACTAAATCGTTGCCACCAACAATGAAACAATGAAAAATGCCCTGTTGCATTGTACAAGCAATACAGGAGTCTTAGGCCCGCTAATGTGCTTAATAATGATGATAAGGTTTATATCTAGTCTAACAATTCTTATAATTAAGCTGGGATATGGCTTAAGAAACAAATGGTCGGGATAAATAAAATCTCAGGAATCATGCCTAAGATGATTAAGGAAGCAGGCATAACCAGTGACAAACGTCTTACTAACACAAGTGCGAGGAAACACTTACTTACCAAACTAGCTGATCATAATATTCCAGATCGTCAGATCGTACAAATCTCAGGGCATAAGAACATCAGCTCCATTAATCATTATGCGCAAATGTCAAGGAAGCGCCAAGATGAAATTTCTGACATTATGAGTGGAAATAACGACAGTAATAATTCCGCAAAAAGCTTATACACCTCAAAGTCAAACACATAATTCAGTACACAATCCAGTACTTGCAACATCTCAACAACATCCAGGACTGTTCCAGCTTCTTTCTCCTTTTTGAACAACTGTACAATAAACGATGCCATAACAATAATAATGTCGTCTGACGGACAAACCGCTGCTAAAATCCAAAAATCCGACGAGGTTGTAATGTCTCTGAGACTCAAATTCAGAACTAAATACATTTGTAATTGTGAATGTAACCATGCGATGTGTATTTGCACATTTTCACTTTTTACCCTCGTTATACGTTACGTTACTCTGACACAGTCTGGTGACACTGTTTGAATGTATTCACTGATATATATTGTGAAAGTTCACTTGATTATTCGTTATATGGTATTAAATAAACCATTCTTCGAAATTAGAGGCACTTTATGATTTTTACCAAATTATTTGCCACCTTTTCACTCCAATACACATTTGAGATTTTACATGTGACCGGTAAACTCTACATAAAAATGTAGTTCCAGAGACACGCTTAAGATTTTTAAAGACAAATCAAAAAAATAACAAAAATATTTTGTCTTGGAAAATTACTATTTGGAAACTATTTAAAGCTCTTTTTATCGTAAAACAACATAATATACTCTATGATCTACATTTCTCAGTCATGTACTATGAAGTAGTGCGCAATAATACCTGATATGTAAATGAGGTATCGATCAATGAAAGCCTTACATAGGTGTGCGTATATGAAAACAAATGTTGTTTACGGAAGAAATAGGTACTTTTATGTGTTGATATGGAACATCGCCAGATCTTCCACCTGTGATAATTTTTTTTTATGTCTTTCCACTCGTTCCGCTGAGCTCCACCCGTGAAAGGACATCAAATTTCTATCACTCGTGGAAAATCCACCGGTCTTCCATATCAACATATGAAAGAACCTATTAATCTTCCACGAGTGATATAAATTTTATGTCTTTTCACGAGTGGAGCGCAGTCTACCAACAAGGGATATATATAGTCAAGGGTTAGATAGTTTCCAAACCGTAATTTTACAAGACAAAAATATTTTGTTATATTTTATGATTTGTTTTTAAAAATAACGGCGCGATCTGATTGGCCGACAAGCGATGGGAGATGAGGTCTCGTGGCGTTGGAGATGAGGTCACGTGCACCGATCTTCAACGGGTCATCTCACACTGAAAACGGCCATTGATGGAAGAATATAATTGCAACACCAATTCGGTTCAGCACGAGAATGGATTACAATTTAAAGAATTTAGTGAGACAAAGCGGTTTGTCCTGTATGTAAGCGGCACACTTAACCTTTAACAAATAAACACAACATTACTTCATAAATGCTACTAAGATACTATGCTACTAAGATACTATGCTACTAAGATACTATGCTACTAAGATACCATGCTACTAAGATACTATGCTACTAAGATACTGTGTTACTAAGACACTATGCTACTAAGATATTATGCTAATACGATACTATGCCACCAAGATACTATGTTACTAAGACACTATGATACTAACATACTATGCTACTAAGATACTATGCTACTAGGATACTGTGTTACTAAGACACTATGCTACTAAAATATTATGCTACTACGATACTATGCAACTAAGATTTTATGCTATTAAAATAATATGCTACTTATATACTATGTTACTAAGATCTTATGCTACTAAGATACTATGCTACTAAGATAATATGCTACTAAGATACTATGTAACTAAGACACTATGCTACTACGATATTGTGCTACTAAGATACTATGCTACTAAGACACTATGCTACTAAGATATTATGCTACTAAGATATTATGCTACTAAGATACTATACTTCTAAGGTACTATGCTACTTAGAAACTATGTTACTAAGGTATTATGCTACTAAAATACTATGCTACTAAGAGACTATGCTACTAAGATACTATGCTACTAAGATAATATATTACTAAGATACTATGCTACTAAGATATTATGCTACTAAGATACTATGCTACTATGATACTATGCTTCTAAGATATCATGTTACTAAGACACAATGCTACTATGCTACTAAGGTACTATGTTACTAAGACACTATGCTACCAATATATTATGCTACTTAGATACTATGCTACTAAGATATTATGCTACTAAGATACTATGCTTCTAAGTTACTATGCTACTTAGATACTATGCTTCTAAGGTATTATGCTACAAAGATAATATGTCACTAAGATACTTTGCTACTAAGATATTGTGCTACTAAGATAATATGCTACTTATATATTATGATGCTAAGATACTATGCTACTTATATACTATGTTACTAAGACACTATGCTACTAAGATACTTTGTAACCAAGATGATTCTATGCTACTAAGATATTATCCTACAAAGATAATATGTGACTAAGATAATATGTTAATAAGATACCATGCTACTAAGATGTTATGTTACTAATATACTATGCTACTAAGAAGCTATGCTACTAAGATACTATGCTACTAAGATACTATGCTACTAAGATACTAAGTTACTAAGACACTATGCTACTACGATACTATGTTACTAAGACACTATGCTGCTAAGATACTGTGTGACTAAGGTACTATACTACTTAGATACTATGAGACTAAGACACTATGCTACTAAGATACTCTGCTACTAAGATAATATGTTACTCAGATAATATGCTACTAAGATAATATGTAACTAAAATACTATGCTACTAAGATAATATGCTACAAAAATACTCTGCTACTAAGATACTATGTTACTAAGATAATATGCTACTAGATAATATGCTACTAAAATACTATGCTACTAAGAAAATATACTACTAAGATATATGATACCTAGATACTATGCTACTAAGGTACAATGCTACTAAGATACTATGATACCAATAGTCACTTTTGTATCGATAATAATATAGTAGAATAATTAAGTAATGGAATAATTATTGGTTTCCAGGATAACTAATCATAATAAATCTTCAAGCAGAATACAAATATATTATGCTACTATGATACTATGCTACTAAGATACTATGCTACTAAGATACTATGTTACTAAAATACTATGCTACTAAGATGCTATGCTACTAAGAAACTATGCTAATAAGATACTGTGCTACTTAGATACTATGCTACTAAAATACAATGCTACTAAGATATTATGCTACCAATAGTCACTTTTGTATCCATAATAATACAGTAGAATAATTAAGTAATGGAATAATTATTGGTTTCCAGGACAACTAATCATAATAAATCTGCAAGCAGAATGCATGTACCACGCACCGACCCATATCATCATACGTATGCCATCAGTTCTGACTTCATTCGTTATGAAAGTTTGGAGGGTAGAAGGGGAACACGAGAAGGATATGAAATTCCGATGCAGCAAATTATACCAGAAGGTACGTAATAAGACAAGACATATTTATTTTCGAGTAATGTTACGTTCGGAAAAAAAATTATAGTGCAAGCACAAGTAGAAGAATACATCATCGTCGGTAAGCCACGGTTGACTACCCAAACAATTTATATTGACAAATCAACATACAGAGAGATCCCCTGTAGTCATGCATTATTCATGAATCATTTAAATTATTTATATCAGTACCGAGGAACCGTCATGGTGGTGATCGTATGGTATATGGATTTACAACTACCTATGCAATCGGTACCTATCACCACTAACGTGAATTTGAATCCCGCTCGAGGTGTACTCGATGCAACATTACGTGATAAAGTTTTTGAGTGACTTATGATAGGTCGGTGGTTTTCTCCATGTACTCCGGTTTCCTCCACCGATAAAACTGACCGTCACGATATAGCTGAAATATTGTTGAAAGTGGCGTTAAACACGATAATCTTAATCCTTATTGTCATGATCGACGAATTGTTTTACAGCCAACCAACTCTTGTACATTTCATTTCAAAGTAAAGTGATTAAATGAGATGAACAGATGGTAATTACTATTGTGTTATCGACAATACTTGCCCTGCGTCGGCCAGTCAGTTCCTATCTTTTATAATCTGTCTTATAGGACAATTAGAGATATGGAAACTATTAAAACACAGATCTATCAGTGATGTAGCAAAGCCGTAACGACGGTTTTCATATGAATGAGTCATGCGTGTCAAGGGATCGAGCGTATTATCGGAGCATAATTAGTTGTTGGTCAACGACGGATGTTAAACAAATAATTATCTGACGACTGTAGATAGTCATGACACACTTTCCGAGAAATTTTGAGAGTGTAAATTAATTTTATATTTACCGACAATGTACGTATATTGTGTTTATCCTCCAATATCAAAAAGTCCAAAACCACTGTCAATAGGTCTGAAAATAACTGAAACAAGCGTCGTTCTAATCGTTTTCAATGGTGTCATCTGTGAAGCCAGAGCTTATAAGGTTTCCGTTTCCGTTTCAGAAATACTTTATTAGGTCCATGACCTAATAACAGTGACGATTATTTGACCATCTTTATTAGTACTCAAAATCAAACGGTTGCAAGATAAATAATTGTTTGTATAAGGGGACTCAAGTTATTGAATGGAAACCAAATACAAGACGGAAGGACGTACGGTACGTAAGAACATGAGTAAAACTAAATGACCTTTTTTCCCCAAACGTCTTGCGGCGGATGCAGAACAATTGATGCAAAGGTTTATTTAATGAAGCGAAAATGTAAGGTAACGAACAGAAGAAAATATGTTCTTCACTTCGGTAACTCGAAATCTCTCTATTTGATTTGATTTGATTTATTATGCTTAACGCCACTTTCAGCAATATTTCAGCTATCTCATGGCGACCAGAAATCTCTCTATTGTGATATGTTGAGAACAATATTTATTTAAATTGCAGATGGTGCTGCACACTTGTACACGCGACAACACCTGATCAAGGATTTATATTGTATAAATCATTGACCTGATGCACTTACAGTTCCAGAAGAACTCGAAGATGACATAAGTGGTACATATTGTCGCACCACTGGGGTGGTAACGATATAAGTATAGTAACTGGTTGTATAATCACCCTGGTAGTGGGTTATTTCTATTACTGGTAGCGTAATTTGCATCAGCTCAAGGCACTGGTAAAACTCAATGTTTCATACTTGTACCACAAATAACAAAGATATGGAATAGATTCTCATTAAAGTTTATTATTATAACAATTGATAATTTAACAAATACAATATAAAATCCTATTGAGCGCAATAAAAATACCGGGACCCCCCTTTTGGACAAATGTCAATATTAGTGTAAAGTCGTACGGACGTAGTAAAAATATATAGGTCACAGTTCTATCCTTATAACATAAGGGGAACGTATTAGATAATAGTGGCTTTGAGTAGCTATAATTCTAATCATACAATACCAGATAGATGAAACAATACAAACACACCCAACCCCTGAAAGATTCATAGTATAAACTACCACATAGATGAAACAATGCAAACACACCCAACACCCGAAAGACTTAGAGTATACAATACCAGATAGATGAAACAATACAAACACACCCAACCCCTAAAAGACTTAGAATATGCAATACCAGTTAGATGAAACAATACAAACACACCAACTCCTGAAAGATTCATAATATAAACTGCCACATAGATGAAACAATGCAAACACACCCAGCCCCTGAAAGACTTATAGTATAAAATACCAGATAGATGAAACAATACAAACACACCCAACCACTGAAAGACTTATAGTATGAAATACCAGATAGATGAAACAATGCAAACACACCCAACCCCTGAAAGACTTAGAGTATACAATACCAGATAGATGAAACAATACAAACACACCCAACCCCTGAAAGACTTAGAGTATGCAATACCAGTTAGATGAAAAAATACAAACACACCCAACCCCTGAAAGACTTAGAGTATGCATTACCAGTTAGATGAAACAATACAAACACACCCACCCCTGAAAGACTTAGAGTATACAATACCAGATAGATGAAACAATACAAACACACCCAACCCCTGAAAGACTTAGAGTATGCAATATCAGTTAGATGAAACAATACAAACACACCCAACCCCTGAAATACTTAGAGTATACAATACCAGATAGATGAAACAATACAAACACACCCAACCCCTGAAAGACTTAGAGTATACAATACCAGATAGATGAAACAATACAAACACACCCAACCCCTGAAAGACTTAGAGTATACAATACCAGATAGATGAAACAATACAAACACACCCAACCCCTGAAAGACTTGTAGTATAAAATCATAAAGTTAGTAAGCGTTTACTACTTAACGCCACATGAGTAATTTTATAGCTATAGCATGGCAAGAAAAAAGTTATATTTTGATGAGATGATGATGATGATGATAACTATGAAGTTGCCAGTACTAGTCATGGATCTGGTGCAAACAACTACCCCAGGAGAGGGGGATCAAAAGGATTCAGAAAGATGTAATCAGTCAAAATAAAGATGAGGTTTGTAGCCTAAAAAAATGTAAATTTGAAGGAGATAGACTGAACCATTTTAAACATGTTTGGAAAGAGTTGACATCAGATGAATTTTTTTTAGATATTGTAGAAAATTGTCATATTGAATTAGAAAACAATGATTTTATGCTTGAACAATCATGCAGATATCAGTGCAATTTCAATGCAAAAGAAACTTCAATTTTAAAAAAGGAACAACAAAAATTATTATATATCAGAGTTCTGATAGAAGTAGAATATGATGAAGAACAATTTTTATCACCATTTTTTCTGCGGCCAAAACCTAATGGTGAATATAGAATGATACTAAATCTTAAACAAATCAACAAATTTGTTCCATACCATCATTTTAAAATGGACATATTTGAAATTGCACTGAAATTAATAAATACAAATACTGTTATGGCCAGTGTAGATTTGAGGCATGCATACTACAGTGTACCTATTGCAAAATAACATCAACAGTTTTTGAGATTTGCATGGGATAATACAATATTTCAGTTTACCTGGTTGCCTAATGGTCTTGCTTCAGCACCGAGGTATTTTACCAAAATTATGTAACCGGTTTATGCCAGATTGAGAAATTTAGGTTATACTAATGTTGGGTACATTGATGATAGGTTATTGTGTGGAGACACATACTATGAATGTAAAGAGAATATTCAGGAACCAGTTACATTAATGGAACATACTGGCTTTATTATACATCCAGAAAAATCACAATTTGAACCATAAAAAAAATAACATTTTTAGGTAACATAATAGATTCTGAAGAAATGATTATTACCTTACCAATAGATAAACAAGAGCTTATTGCAGAAGAATGCAAAAAATTATACTTGAAAGATCAAGATAAAATTAGAAATGTGGCTAAAGTGATTGGTCTTATAGTTTCAAGTTTTTCAGCCATAGAAATTGGCAAGTTATTTTATAGAAACTTAGAAAAAGGAAAAATAGAAGCTCTTATGAAATCGAAAGGAAATTATGAAGCTTATATGCATGTAACTGAATCAATGAATAGTGAACTAAAATGGTGGTATTTGAATATATTTACACAAAAAAGGGAAAATTATCATGGCAATCCTAGTTTCATAATTGAAACTGATGCATCCAATTTAGGATGGGGTGCTGTATTATATAAAGATAAAATAGGTGGACAATGGACAAATGAAGAAAAAGAAAAAACACATAAACTATTTAGAAATGTTAGCTATTGATTTTGCACTTCATTCATTCAAAGAAAAAAGAAAAAAACGGTCATGTTAAAGTTTTAACTGATAACTCAACGGCACTTGCCTACATTAACAACATGGGAGGTACAAATCTTTAAATTGCAATAAAATAAGTAGAAATATTTGGTTGTGGTGCATTGGAAATGGGATCCGGTTACCATGCTCTCATATTCCAGGAAAATACAACATTGAAGAAGAACAAAAAACCACGTCTCTTTAATGACCAAACTGAATGGAAATTAAAAGATACAATTTTTCAGGAAATTACAGAAAAATGGGGTATACCCGACATAGATGTATTTGTTTCTAGTCTTAATTTTCAAATTAAAAAAAAATGTGCCTGGAAACCAGATCCACTAGCTTCATTTATAGATGCATTTACTCTAAATAACCCCAAATGTGCCCATTTAAAGAAAATCACCCGATGACAACGGCACGTGATGCCTTGCGAACGACATTTATTTTTAGATTCTGTACATTGACATATAACCTCAACTTTTTAAACCAATCAAAACACATATAAAATGACATGTGACTCTAAGACTAATTTATTAGAAATTGACCTTCTATTTTATACCAAGATCCTACATATATAAATGCTTCAACGTTACGTTTTAAATGAAATAACCTTTACGCCATAATCGCGGCCATTCTACTTCATGTATCAATGTATGTGTTACCCATTTTTTTCCGTGGGTAACAGATCGACAGTAAGAAAAATATTCTTCAATGGTGCAAATTTAGTATCTGGGAGCAAGTCCCTGTGACCCGGTTGAAAACAAGTGGTAGTAATACATTACATCATCAGTCTATCATACATCATACATGTATATTTTTTTTATTTATTTAGTTAATTATAAGCGAAAACCACGATTTGCCACCAACTTTAAGATAAAGGAAAAACTTCATTTCAAGTCAATAAGACATGCACAGATTAAATAGTGTGCCTTCCACTGACGTGTGTGTGAAATGAGGGAGGGAGAGTGAAATATAAGCTAGCTGTAGATATGAACAGCACTGGTCCACAGCTGTCAGGTTGCAGGTTCCGATGTGGAGTCCTGGTATGGGTATACTGTCTTACTTCTTACTCTTCGCTATGTTCATGAATTGAGTATCAGGAGATAGTTATTTGTATATACTACAGAAGGGTGAGACAAAAATGTAGGAGCCGTCGTGGTCGTGATCGTATGGTAGTTGGATTAACAACTACCTGTGCAATCAGTGCCTATCACTTCTAAAGTTGCGAGATGGAATCCCGCAGATGGCGAGGTGTACTCAATACAACATTATGTGATTGAGTTTGTCAGTGATTTGCGACAGATCTGTCGTTTTCTTTAGGTACTCCAGTTTCCTCTAGAAATAAAACTGACCGCCACATATTTAACTGATATACATTGTATCGTTGAAAGTGGCATTAAACACCATAACACTAACATCAACCCTGCAAAAATGTATTCATATATATACATCTACTGTAATTATTATACAAAAATGATAATGACTGCAGGATAAATACTATTTCTTGATTTTAACAAAATTCTTTCTTTAAGTAAATTATGACAATATCAGCATTGGACGTGCAACCTAATTGTTCATTAGTGACGAAGAATATTTATTTTTTCTGCCCCCTCCCTCCATTTTTTTGGCAAAACTTTTACTTAATTAGTTTTAGTTCATGGTAAATTTGATATCTTTAATTTCTGACAAAATTTCACACACATGATTTGCTGGACCCTCAGGAGATGCTTGTTGGTTTCTCTGTGTTATTAAGTCCATTTGATTATTGCATCAATTTATAATTTTTAAACTATCTTTAAATAAATAATACACAGATAAAGATTGTTCTTGTAATTTCCTTTCAAAAGACAACATTTTAATACCTAACATCTCTGGTGAGTGTCAACAGGAGCCTATTTTTTTTTTCACTCCATAAAGGGGTTGTATTAAAAGCATGTAAAAACGCATACTTTTTTTTATTTATGGTGGGAATGTTGAAATTGTCTATTCAATTTAGTTTGATACATGTACAGTGAGTCCTTTTACTAACTTGGTATTTTTTTTCAGAGTTAACATAAAGAAAAGAAAACAATGGATGATTTAAACTCAAAGAAGATTTAAATACCACAGAAGAATCAGCATACACTTTAAAGGAACAGGTATATTTGATTTAAACAGAACCCAGATATATACTCATAAATTTGCATGATCAGAAGTAATCGATAAAATATAATTTTGGAGCTGTTTGTATTGTGTAGATTCTGTGTATATTACATATGGTAGTGAATAGGACACATTATACAAGATTATCTACACAAAAATGTACATATGATGTAAAACAATGTGTTTGATTCCTCATAGTCGACTTGCGATTTTTCATGTATAAATCCAAAGAATACAATAGTATGGATATTTTGGATTCAATATTCAGAGATCAAAGACAGAAAGATATGATGAATTAAGTGATTGAATATTTATTTAATGATTCAGAAACACATGCATAATTGTAGTTTTCAGTTCAGACAAGAAATCAGGATTCAGCCATACCTACATGTACATATTAAGTTGCAGTAAACATTGAAACATAATTTTGAGATCATGGAGATAATTTAATTTAATTGTTAATAAAAAAATTGAAAGTGAGGTTTTTTTCTTTTTCAGTACATTGTTTAAAGGCTGTCAGAATTGAATTTTTTTTTTATATTAAAAGTTGTCAATATTCGATGTTTTATATTAATTGCAGTTGAAATTTTTCATAAATATCATACGTAAATAGCCTAGAACGAAGGAAATACGTGGCTGTTTGATTTTCTTTCATCCAGTCAAGATTCCAATGTTTACCCGCCCAATATTCATACATTCATACGACCTACACAGTGAACTCATTCGGTAAATCATTTGCGCATGTGCAAAATTGTTTGTTGAAGAAAAAGCACATGGTACAAACAAAAACAAAGCCATTGAGAGATTCTACACAAAAACGACACAAAAAGGAGGATTCAGCAAGCTTTGTGTAAAAATATTATACCGACCTACCCCATTTTTCAACACGTATGCATAATTTAGTATCTTTTTTCGGCCGAATCGTATTTTGACAGTATAATTGCATCGTAGTTTTTTTATATATTCTTTTTTTTTTCAGGAGAAAACGCTAGGTGATATCTCTTTTAAATTAGAGACTAAAATAATGAACTCCATGTCTTTGTTTTTCGAAAAAAAATATAATCAAGACAACTCAGTAATATGCAATACAATTTGTTTACAATTTTCCCTTTATCGGGCCCCTTTGCACAGTTTGGGTTTGTTTTTATTCATTTCACCACGTATATCCGATTTTAAGTGTCATTCTTACTAAATACCATTATATAATATTTACTGATTACCCCGGGATCCAATTTCATAGATATATTTCTTAAATTATATTAATTCTAACGAATTTACATGCAACATGCATCATGGTTATTTATACATGTAGCAGTTATCAGTATTCGGCAAACTTCGGAAAAGAAGCCGACTTATAATTATGTTTGTTAATGGCGATTCCACCGACAGACATTGAAATTCTTTTCACTAATTACGACATTATAGCATATTTTTTTAAAACCTGGCTTCTTGTTCAGAACATTTCATTAGTATAAAACATCGAATGTTGGCAACTTTTAATATAAACCAAACAATTCAATTCTGACAGCCTGTATTCCTTTAATGACACGATATGTGTATAACAGTTCCCAGAATTGTGTGGGAAACAATATTGTTGTAGTATTATTATGTCTCCCCTGGGAACGAAGGGAGACATATTGTTTTAGTGTGATTTTTTTTTCTCCCGCTTCTTCTTCTTCTTCCGCTTCTTCTCAGCGAAGCTTGTCCAGACCATAACTTTTTT
>MJUT01049459.1:268235-279345 GCA_002080005.1 Gigantidas platifrons | reverse complement strand
GTTGTTATACAGATGGCCGCATTAAGGGGAGACATATGTTTTAGGTATCTAAAACAATTCTTCCTTGTTGGTACTTGTAAAGATATGCCACATTATGACCCAAAGGTGTTTTATGTTATACACTACATACACAAACTTTTGATCCGTCATTTGTCCATTGGAGGTTAGGTGTTTAACATCACTTTCAAAAATATTTCAGTTACTACTTTTGTGGCGGAAATTGGGAGTACCCAGAGAAATCCAGACCTGTCACAAGTCACTGACAAACTCTTTCATATAATGTTTTATCGAGTACACCTCGTCATGAATGGGTTTCAACCTCACAACAAAATGTAATAGGCAACGATTGCACAGGTAGTTGTAAATTCAACTACCATACGACCACGACGGCTGAAGTTCAGTTAAGATGAAAGGTAATTGTTTTATTGATATTGATGGAATTTATAATTATCACTGTTTATAAACTTTCTTATCATATCAATCAATGAAAATAATTGGTTTGCTGAAAGTATGTTTTTAGCTTACTTGGCGTCCGTCGTCTGTTAACTTTTCAGATTTTAATCGTCTCCTCTGAAACCCCTTAGCCAAATGAACTGAAACCTGGTAGGAAGAATCTATGGACGCTCCTCTATAAAGATTGATAATTTCTTCCCGATCCGTTAGCATAAAATGGCAGGCACAGACAATTCTTGTTTCTGATTGATTTATTTCTAAAAAAAAATCTTCTCCGCTAAAACCGCTTAGCCAAATGAACCGAAACTTGGTAGGAAGCATAATGGAAGGTCTTCTATAAAGATTGTTCACTTCGTCCCGATCCGTTAACAAACATAGACGCCACAGACAATTCTTGTTTCTGATTGGTTGATTTCTAAAAAAATATTCTCCTCTGAAACCGCTTGGCTAAATGAACTGAAACTTGGTAGGAATCATTTATGGAAGATCCACTGTAAAGATTGCTCATTTCGTCCAGATTTGTAAACAAACATGGACGCCACATGCGATTCTTGTTTCTGATTGGCAATTTTTGTGAATCTTCTGCTCTGAAATTGCTTGGCCAAATGAATCGAAATTTGGTAGGAAGCATCTATGGAAGGTCTTCTATAAAGATTGCTCATTTCTTCCCGATACGTTAGCAAAACATGGCCGGCACAGACAATTCTTATTTCTAATTGGTTGATTTCTAATAAAATATTTTCCATTAAAATCACTAAGCCAAATGAACCGCAACTTAGTAGGAAGTATCTATGTAATGTCTTCTATCAAAATTGCAAATTTCGTCCTGATCCGTTAACAAACATGGACGCCACAGACAATTATTGTTTCTGATTGGTTGATTTCTAAAAAAATCTTCTCTGAAACCGCTTTGCCAAATGAACCGAAACTTGGCAGGAAACATCTATGGAAGGTCCTCTATAAAGATTGCACATTTCGTTCCGATCCGTTCACAAACATGGCTACCATAGGCAATTCTTGTCTCTGATTGGTCGAATTCTTTAAATCTTCTTAAAACATTTGGTGGGAAGCACGTATGGAAGGTCCTGTATTAAGTTTCCTCAAAGCAGAATGAAAGGTGAGCGACACAGGCTCGATCATCCCACCGAGCCTCTGGTGTAATGTGTCACAGGAATCCATATGAATATGCATGCCTTGCGAATGTGAAAAGTTGGACCATTTCCAACAAATTTGGTTGAAATTAATGGTTGATTGATTATTATTTTTAATGTCAAGTAAGTAGTACATGTATTTCAACTAAATTCATTTTTTTGTATTTTCATGATCAGAATTAAGTTTACAATCAATAATTGATGGTTGAAAGGTGGCATTTGGATAATGGCCGTGAAGGAAAAAAAAAGTAGAGGATTATGAAAAGAAAGTTAAAACAGTAATGGTCAACAATTTCACCAATATCAATCACCACTCGCTGAACACAAAAAAGTGGGTAAGACCATCTGATGTTGGAAATGCTGGTCATGGCTTGGGACAGGATAAATGGATAGGGTCAGACAAATTGCATTGCAACAGGGTACACCAATGACCACTCCAAACAATTGATGCTTGTTGTTGTGAATATGACATTCTCCATACACAAGGAACTTGTTTATGTTCCATCACATGGAAAAGTTAACATAATTTAATTAAGAAATACATGGAAGCCAGAATGGGTTTTGAGTTTTAACATGGGTTGGCGGGTATTAGTAGATTTGATCACTCGCCTGTGGCTTGGGATAAAATACTAATATCCGCCAACCCATGTTAAAACTCAAAACACATTCTGGCTTCAATGAATTATTTCGATTCTGATATGTCTAAGAGTACAAATACGGTAGTATATTTTGATTGGAAGACGGTTATTTATATTTACGTTTACGGAATATGTCGCACACTATTTATCCTGCCAAATTCAAGCAGACGATAATTCATCAACATATATACATGTACGACGGAAAAGTCAGTCACATGCACCTGTGCATGTGCTAATGAGATTATACCCAATCGATAAATCTCTCGTTTGTTCACAAAGCGAAAGAAGGACGTCATTTTAGAATTAAAATTAGGTGTTTGTTCGATTTTATTTTTTATGATCTACTAAACCTTAGTATACAAAAAAGTATCCAGCAAACATCTCATTGCAATTACACTATTGTGACAGAAATATGCCAACTGTTGAAAATTACCCTATTTCTTCATTTCAAAACACACATTCTTTGTAAAAATATTTTTGGATTTTCATCAAAGTTATGACACTAATAAGAATATGTTCTGTAGTTCTTTACGGAAATAATACAATAAATTATTTTACAAATAATTGTTTTCAAGTATTAAAACAAAAATTAGTTATTTCCATCACTTAGCATCCATCTTCGTCCATAAACATTTAAACTATTTTTTACTAACCACGGGCCCAATTAGAACCAAAGATGATAGAAATATTACATGGGTGATTATCAACATTACATTTTTTCATTTGATTCAGAAATTCAACACGGCTGCTACGACCAATTCTTTCTGATGCTGAAATTTCAAAATCTTCTCTGAAACCACATGTGGGATGAATATGTTATTTTGTAGGAATGTGTCATATTTGACTCTCTTAAATTTGACTCTCTTAAAAGTTTTGTTTTGTCCATCGGAAATCTAAGAAGGCCACCGCTGGAGGACAAATACAAAAAAGTAATTCATCTCAGAAACTAGATATTTGATTGAACCCAAACTGAACATGAGTAGTCGATGGTCCCTTAACATTATCTTTTTTTCTGATAATCAGAAATCCAAGATGATCATGATGGACAAATTTAACATAGGACTCTACAGGAAAAACATTTTAGAATTATTCCTATCTGAAACTGTTGAAGCATTTGTAAGCAAATTTTGCTGGAATGTGCATTGGGTGGTTCTTTACAAAATATCTGGTTTTAAGATGATATTGGTGGCATCAAAATGGTTTATGAATGCACACTCATTTTTTTTTTGCTTTGTTTTCTTTTTTTCTTTTTGTGGATCTGAAACCAAGTTAGCAGACAACACATGCTTTGGGAGCCTCAGTTTTACTCTTGTTCATCCAATTTAATTTAGTTTCTTAAAATAATCGAGACAAATGAGTCTTGTTTTATTTTCTTATGGTGAATATTTATACACATTACGACATAACCACTGGAACATACATACAATTCAAAAGACATACACAAAATGTTAATTTTTATAAGTATGCAGTGGCCTCAATTCTAGATAATGAGGGGCATTAGAAAGGATGTTAATTGGATTTAAAAGACTTTTTAGTTTATCAATAATGGTAAAGTTTTAAAATTTTGTTTTACTTTATCAAAATGGTGTTTATATATCTATTTGAAAATCAATAATTTAGAAGAAATGATACTCCTAATCAATATTATTAATACAGAACCTTCACTCTCTTTGTATCTCTCTATGATGCGTTGCTTCAATTTGTAATTTGCCTACACAAATTCTGAATTTACTAAATATGTTTTGCTTTCCAAATTTGAATTTGAATTTATTTTACCAAGATCTATCTAATACATTTTAATAATATACAACTATTCTGATGAATGAACAGGTACAATTTGGGCTGCATTAACTTTCTGTTTACATATCTATTTCCAATAACATTTCTTTATTGTTTACTGTCTTTTTACTTTATTAAACAAGTGTATATCCATACAATCGAATGGTAATACCATCTTAAATGTGTATTCTACTAAGTGCCGTCTTAACGAAAGGGCACGATGGGCAGTCGCCCGGGGGCCCCACGAGCATAGGGGCCCATGCTAATCTATGTATGTTGTGTATGGCATGTTTTTTTTTAATGTTTAAACACTGATTTTGTTGGAAGTACCAAAACAATAATATATATTCCATATGCTCAACAATTACAGTTTTATTCCTGTGGCTATGAGTGGTGTAGGTAGGGACCCCAGTACACTGCTTTTACCGGGGCATATTATGTTGTTAAGACAGCCCTGAAACCACACCACCACACCCAGGTAACTTTTGTTCCAAATAGAGCTCAAATAGCGAGTCATAACCCAAAGCATACCTGCTGGATTTGCACTGTTATACCTCTCCTTACTACTGGGAACTTCCCACATGGCAACTTTGAAACTGGCATGGGCTTTTCCTGTGTTCCATAACAGTCGGGGAGAACCTGTTGAGTTTCTCGCTTTAAAGATCAAATATACATGTAAGTTTTTCAATCATCGACATAACTGGCATATCACCACCCACATCCACATCAGCTGGACAGGAAAAATACTGAAGCATTACTCCATGAAATGTATGGACATATGCTAGTGGGGAAGGAACTGCCTACCCTTCCGGAGCATCTGAGTTCATCCCCGGTTTTTAGTGGGGTTCGTGTTACTCGATCTTTTGTTTTATATTTATGTTTTGTGGATCGTGGTTGGTCCATTTGTAATTTTTCTTTTTTTTTCTTTCTCTGTTCTTCTTCGATTTATGGATTCTGATCACCCCTTTGATATCTTCAAACTCTTCTTGCACAAACAAGATCATTCAACAGTTGATCCCAGTTGTCAAAGTCAGAAGGGAATATGAATTGGACATTTAGATTTCTTAAAATTTGTGGAGACAGTAAATTAGAACTAGTTTCAACAGCGAGTCTGTTAAGCGGAGTAGTCAGTTCCACACTCCTAATCCAGTGTCAAAAACAAAATGTGCAACTTTCATCGTCTATTGGCATCGACATATATCTTGGCCAATAGAACTGACAAGACGTTCATCTTTAGTATTACTAAAGTTGTTTGTTTTTGCCCGACATCAAAATGGACAGAAATTTATTTCAAACCGCAAGTAATTATAAAGACGTCTTTTGGAAAGTACACAATGTATGAGTAGTCGGAGGCCAGCTGAACACTTCATCTTCAAAGGCATAAAGTAATTAGTGTAAACATATTTGATTAATTAATAGATATGAATATAGTACAGCAATTTAAATACAACAATAGTAATGAATATGAATTAATTAAGGGTATCCGAAAACAAGTTATTAAACTTATATAAATCCGTATCCCATGTTTAATTAAATCTACTTTTAATAATCTCAGAAGTTAGATTACGTTGTAAGGATCAGTAAAAAAGATAATTGTATTTTACACTATATAGGGGATGAATTCTGCAGGAAAGTGAAACGGGTTGGTGAATTGTGAATTACGGGGTAAATCGTTTACTACTTAAAATGAACTTTTGTACTGACAAGAATATTTCTGTGTTCTGGCTAATAGTTAACTCATTAGATCCTACCAATAGAAGTTCAGTGGACAAGGGAATAGGAAGGTTAAGGTCAAATATGTGGCGTTGTCTAGGTATGATATAGTGAGGACAGTTGAGAAGATAATGAGTAGGAGTCTCTATTGCACCACATGTACAACGCGGTGAATTTACAATGTTTTTCCGGAATTAAGAGCACTACACCCCATACGTATTCTAGAGTGGAAAATCTGTCCTAAACGGCTACCGACGTAAACAAATGTGGGTTTATCATATATAATATTAAGGTTCAATCGCGATTTGAATACATTAATAGAAGGACAATTTTTGTGCTATCCGGAAGAAGATTCCAAGACCGTACTGTCTGAGGTAAAACATAATTTGCATATAAAGTGGTTCGAGCTCTGACAGGCGGAATTAACGTTGAATGTCTTGTATTGTGATCGTGAATATTTCGAAGGGTGTTAGGGACAAGACTACTCAAATACCCCGGGGTTAAGCCGTTAATCATTTTGAAAAAATATGTCAATCTATGTTTTTCCCTTCTGTCTTTCAAATATTCCCACCCGGTTTCTGTATGTAACTTAGAAAGTGAGACTAGGCGGGTACCCCTAGTTACAACTCTGGCAGCCTCTGCTTGTACGCTTTCTAATTTATTCGTAAGGTAAACAGTTTTACAGTCCCAAACTACATCCACATATTATAATAAAGGTCGAGTAAATGTCATATAAATCTTTTCCATGGTTTTTCGATCTAAAATAAATTTTAATTTTCTCATAATGTTGACTCTGGAATAGGCTTTCTTGGTAGTCAGGTCTACGTGCTTACCCCAAATTCCATCATTAGATATGGTAAGGCCTAAATGTTTATGTTCAGATACCATGTTAATGATCTTATTGTCCATCATGAGTGGTGGATGAAGTGGGCGGTTAGATTTCCTAGATACGATCATATTTTCTATTTTATCAGGGTTAAATTTAACCATCCACTTCATAGACCAGTCATGAATTTTCGCCAAGTCCATATTCAAAGTCTCAGCAGCATCCACAGGATCGTCAACAATTATATAAAGACTAGTATCATCTGCAAATAATTTTATTGACGAATTTATGTCTGCTACTATATCGTTAAATATAAATTTTAAAGAACAGAGGCTCCATAAATGATCTCTGAGGGAAACCCGCACATACATTAAGCCAGTCAGAGCAACAACCGTTTATGACAACCCTTTGTTTTCTATCCAATAAATATTTTTTCAATCCAAGACAATAACGGCCCCTGAATGCCAATCGATTTTAATTTAGTCAACAATCCCTTATGCCAAACCCGATCGAACGCTTTGCTAACGTCGCAAAAGACTACTCTAACTTCCTTTCCGTCGTCAAGTGCATTACCGAATTCGTTCGTTATATATAGAAGCTGATGGATCGCAGAGTCGCCAGAAGTAAAATCAGATTGATTAGACGATATTTTCCTATTTTCTAAAATAAAATTGTAGATGTGCTTACAAACACAGCGTTCCATAACTTTAACTAATATACTAATGAGTGATATCGGGCGATAATTTTTCTATATGCTAGGACTATCTTTTTTAAATACCGGAGTGACATTAGCCAATTTCCATTCGGATGGAAAAGAAGACAATGACAGTGATATGTTGAATAATTTACACAGCGGATACTTTAATATCGGTGCGGCTTCGCGCAAAAGTCGTGGATTAATACAGTCAGGACCGGTCGCTTTGCTAGTATCTAAAATTTTCAGTATATCCTCTACTTCCGTTTCGATAATGAGAATCTGTCGTAGTCCGTCAGTCTGTAATTCAGTTAAAGTAATTCTTTACAGAAAACAGTATTGGTGACTTTTCCCTTAGTGTCCATCTTAGTGAATTTAAGTTTTGTACCATACGTCTTTTCTAAGTTTCTCTGTAAATTTTCACTCCTGTAGCCGGGATTTGTAAACCTAGTTTTCTTTCTAGTTTTTCAGTAGAGATGTCTCGAAGAAGACTTAGTTTTACAATTGTTTTTTTTTAAATAATGACTTGTGAATATATTACTTCTAGTACAACACCCAGAGCCTCTATATGGACTTTTATCGGTTTGTTCATGTTTTTTGGTCTTCGTCCTGACTTCACCCTTTCTCTGGAATTTGGAATACGGTAACGTTGTGAAAGTGCTGAATATAAACGACAAGATCGATCGAATGAGTTGTGAAAAATAAAATCCATCTAGCTGATTTATTTTTATACTCATATGAGTCGGAGTTTCTTCAAAAGCTTGTAAAAGATAAGAAGATTCATGAGGCTAGAGCCTTTAATTTCACATACAGTATATTGATGATGTTTTATCTATCAATAATTCTAGATTTACAGAATTTCCTCCATTGATATATCCTCCAGAGCTGGAAATTAAAGAGACCACAGATACAGCTTCGTCCTCATCATTTTTGGACTTATACCTCGAATTTGACGACAGTGGTCAACTCAGTATTAAAATTGATGATAAACGGGACGACTTCAATTGTAAAATCATAAATTTTCCAAACATGTGCAGCAATATACCAGCTTCTCCTGCATATGGTGTTTACATCTCGCAATTGATTCGTTATGCAAGGGCCAGTAGCAATTATTCTTATTTCCTGAAACGTCATCTTTATCTGAGAAACAGGCTATTCGATCTCTTAAAAAGTTTTTATTCCGATACCCAGATCTTGTCGAAATATATTCCGTCTCTGCAGAGACTATAATAAAAGATGGATTTACATATAGTGAAAATGCATAAAGATAAGGAAGTCGACAAAAATGTCCAAAATATTTTTTTCAATGTGTGACGTAAAAGTGTTTTCGACATTTACTTCCGTAGTTAAAATACTTCAGGTGACTCTGGGTTGTTGATGGAGATGGTTCACGATAGATGTTCCACCCTCCTCACTGAATTTGGTACTGCTTTGACAACAATTTTAACTATTTTGTTCCAGGATTATTATCAATACTGTTATAGTGACAGCCGGAACCTTTGAGCCGTTATTACCCTTATTTGTCATAAAGTCGGGTAGAAAGTTGATCATTAGTGTCATATTTGAATGTCAGGAAATGACGAAGAGAAAGCTGTTTCTGCTGTTTCCTTTATTTCAAGTTCTTTATGGTATATTGAAGATTTCTCGATAACTGACGAACGAAAGATTACGAACGTAACTCAACGTAAGCATACGAAACAAGCAATAGGATCGTTTATTGTGTGAATATCTACAGAATTTAGTTATATTTCGTTACTTTACCGCTTATTGCGTGAATATTCACAGAATATAGTTATATTTCGTTGCTTTACCGTTTTTTTGCGAGAA
Organism: Gigantidas platifrons; assembly: GCA_002080005.1. Taxonomy (NCBI): domain Eukaryota; kingdom Metazoa; phylum Mollusca; class Bivalvia; order Mytilida; family Modiolidae; genus Gigantidas; species Gigantidas platifrons. The sequence continues at coordinate 270,264 of MJUT01049459.1, read as the reverse complement.
TATCCACATAATATAGTTATATTTCGTTACTTTACCGCTTATTGCCTGAATATCCACAGAATATAGTTATATTTCATTACTTTACCGTTTATTGCGTGAATATCCACAGAATATATATATAGTTATATTTCGTTACTGTTTGAAAATTTGCTATTTTTTTTTGTATCTTGTCTTGTTTAAATTCAATCGTTGTATATAAACGACCAATTCAAATGCAAATGTATGTTATTTTTCTCTGGACTAGAACAAAACATAAATACACTCTGTAAACGAATAAAAATAAATGAAATTCAACACATTTAGTTGATACATGTATGTTGTTTCTGCTGCATGCACAGTTAAGGCGACTCGACAATTAAGATGAAAATTAGTGAGGAATACGATGCAGCTATGTCATCCTCTGTGTTATTTACGGGTATAAACCAAAAACAATTGATGAAACTATGAAAAGGTAACACTTGTTTGGGCAAACTTGGGTTTGTAACTAGATTAACACGACGGGGGTCACCAGTTGAGCAGGAACTGCTTATCCTTCAGGAGCACCTGAGTTCACCCCGGTTTTAGTGGGGTTCGTGCTACTCGATCTTTCGTTTTATATGTATGTTTTGTAGATCGTCGTTTGTACTGTTGGCTATTGTGTTGTCTGTTCTACTTCGATATACGGATTCTGATTACCCCTATGGTATCTTCAAACCCTTCTTGTTTCGGCCATATTGCATACAATGACTATGTAAAGTAAGATTAATGAGGAATGATATGAACTCTTGCTCTTCCGAATCGTCTTTCAACGGTTCTTCCGATTGAATCGAAACTCTTGTTTTTTTGTGTTTGGGATTTGTTGTGTTTGCTTGTGTTTTTGTCCAGTTTTTTGTTTTTTGTCTTGTTCTGTATTTTGTTTTTTGTCTTGTTCTGTATTTTGTTTTATCTGTTTTTGTTTGGTGGGTGTTGCGCTGCTTGACCGGTTTTGTGTTGCCTTTCTCTTGACCGGTTTGTGTTGTCTTTCTCTTGACCGGTTTGTGTTGTCTTTCTCTTGACCGGTTTGTGTTATCTTTCTCTTGACCAGTTTGTGTTGTCTTTCTCTTGACTTTTTGGTTTTCATACTCTGTTTTTTCTCTAAGCAGTTAGTTAGTAATTCTTATATGCCATTTTACCACAACATTATAGGATTTAAGCTACAATTCATTTGAATAAGTTCTAAAAATCGTACGAAACTGGGACCAGATTAGTTTTGAGCTTCTAGATAGGTACATTGTAGACTCTAGGGTTCTTTTCCTATGTTCATTGAGGTAAGCCAATAAAGATTGTAAAACAAATTTCATAGAATATATATGTGTGTCTCTGCTGGACATGGGGTGACATTTCCTTTTTCTAGAAAGCGAACAAATGATCTCATCTTTATTTAGATAGATTACAGGTATATATAGTAGTCAGCGCGTGGCTTTGACAGACTACTACTTAATTCCACCTCGGATGTCTATATAAAGACCCAATAATCTTAAATGTATTATTTTCCAACAAATACTCTTCTTCACCGATGTAACCTGTTGATCTTCCGCCTTGCATGTTTTACAGTTCGCGGTTGGCGAATTATGTCAGTTACTTTATACGGGGTTATAACATGGTAGCCGTTTGAATAAATACAGTCTCCAAGAATGTAACAGTTAGCAGGAAATTTTAGATGTGCGTCTGGTCCAATGGTCCCTATTTGGCGATAATAGTTTGCGTCGTTTTCGTGACTAAGTAATCCAGATTGAACATGAACTATGCTTACCTCGTTGTCGATGATAATCTGTAAGATATATATGAATCAAGTTTTATGTTGCAAAGATATAATAAATATATAAATAATATATGATTTTAGTAAATTTCAAGACTATGCATACAAGCTTTAGCACCAGTTTAGATAATCTATATTTTATTTGTTGCAACAAATACATTATCATTGGATTTAGATAACGAAATTATGATAACTTGAACTGCGAACGAAAATGTATGATATGATTCCATTCATATCGCTACAAATGTGATT
>MJUT01049459.1:206296-268154 GCA_002080005.1 Gigantidas platifrons | reverse complement strand
GGGGGGGGGGGTTATACTATGGTGTCTTCCTAAGAAATAATGCACTGAAAAAATATTCTCATTCAAGATTTTCACCCATAAAAATAGCATTTTTTCGACTGCAAGGCAGAAACCATAGCCCCCTTTCAAATTAAAAGATCGGTCCCTTACTCGTTTTCACTATTATATTTTTTCACCAGGGTATAGGTACAATAATATTTTCTATGTCCACTGTCAAATTGCTGTTGGGGTTAATTGGATGGAATTTGTATCTCATTTGAAGTTCCGTCAATTGCAGACACAACGCGAGGCATATCAGAACAATACCCTTCCTTTTGCCACCAGACTGGGATGGTTGGCCACTGAATTTTACGATTGCACACTTTCTATAAGTCTACCCATGTTGAATTTAAAACTCTGTCAACAGTTGAAACACTGATACCAAAGCATAAATAAATAAATAAATAATAAATAAATAAATAAATAAATAAATAAATAAATAAATAAATAAATAAATAAATAAATAAATAATAAATAAATAAATAAATAAATAAACAAACAAACAAACAAACAAACAAACAAACAAACAAACAAACAAACAAACAAACAAACAAATAAATAAATATTGCACTGTCCGTATTCATATCACATTTTCATAAATAATATAAAGTTTCCCCTTTTGCACCCAAATTCAACTTTTAACTTCTATCAGTTCCATTCTCTTAAATCAAAGGGAACTATCCATCCGGTGCCTTGAAGATGCGTTCTGTCATGTGCATAAATTATTGTTTGCATAATTGACAGATAATATTCATCATATTGTTTTCTAGCTTCTGAACTGTCGATCAAGAAAAAAAGAAAATATTCTAGACAGGTAGCTGATAGCCAGTCAATGGGCTTTGCAATTAATATTTCACATGTACAATAGCGACCCCACACCACAACGTGTGGCAAATAGAAATATTATTCTGTGGCTTAAATGCGTGCTAACTGCATTACATGTAAACTGTGGTATGATTCTGTTTGATAAAGGCCTTTAACTAGAACAGGACAAAATGTACACTTGAGTGACCTAGTATTGTAATAAAAGATCGTGAACGTGACGTACGATGATAAAAGAATGTCAATGTGTATTTTAAATGGGGTTAAAACAAGTCTCCATTTGATATCAATTCGGTTGTATTTCGTTTTGACGATTTTAATTACGGAAGACGGATCACAACCATCTTTTTTTTATAATTGCAATTCAGCTGATTTTTTTCATAACCTGTAATAAAATGAAAAAAATATATATCACACTGTCGGAACAGTTCCAGCATTCAATAGAAAAATCGTAGAAATTTGTATATTCGATATCCCTAACACACATATAAATGACCCGTCCTGGCTTAGTTCAGGTACTTCAATAAAAAGTGACGAGGTTTAACTAGTATATCAGAGATTTTTCTAAAGCATTTCCCTTATTTAATAAAAATAATAGAAAGCGAAAATCGCACACGATTTTTGCACGACGATCGGACAATGGTCGGGCGACCGTCGCCGAAAAGGTATAAATAAGCGTAAAAAAGGATATTGTTTTACCATGGGACAGACAAATTTCCATTCAATATCCAGTTTTACATAAGTATTATTCTGCTTAATTTTCCTTAGTCATATCATTTTTTTCTCCCAAGTCTTGCAAAATTATTTATTTGTGCGACAATTTAAATCAGAAAAAAAAAACCAAAAACATAAATGAATTTGAAAAGCACCCCTCCTTGAAGTATATCTATAAATAGCGTTTGAGGAAAATATGTATTTTGTATGCAGACTGTAATGTCACTTTGAAACCACAGTGATATTAATGTTTAACTGTTTTAAACACAGAAATGAAAAAATATATATATCTAATCACTTACACTCAATGAACAATTGAAGACAAATGTTGCAATAAGGTCTCCCTCAAAAGATCTTTACGTAAATTAACATTGTTTCGTTATGTTACGGGAAGATACGTTCGTTCGTCAGTTATCGAGAAAACTCTATTACTGGAATCCAGTGAGCGCAGTTCGTATTATTAATTGGCAGAACATCATCAATATACCTGGGAGTGAGAATAAAGTATTTAGCCTTTCTACTTTTTTGTTGTCTTTGATCAGTTTTATATAAACTCACTCAAATGAGTATAGAGAAAATGGAGAGGAGAGGGGCATAGTTTGTTCCCATATGGATGCCTAGCTATGATTTGTTGAACAATGTGTCATTGGAACTCGACAAATATATGTTATCGGTAAGGAACTCCGACATTTTGATGACTTCATGTTATGTGTAGCACTTTCTATCTTTCGTTTGGTGCTTGACAAAATAAGTTAAATCATGACCCAATACTATAAACTTTCAACGTTGCCACCATTTTTTTTTAAGTAAAATGCGTTGTGAATAATATACTTTAAAGAGGAAATGAAAGTGTAAAGTGTAAAAAAGTAAAATGTTTGGCTAGATGAAATTATCGAGAATTAAAATTATCCTCTTCTTTCAGTATCCACCTTTGATTGATTGAGTGAGTGAGCTATTGTTGTTTAATGCCAATTCAGTAATTTTGCAGCTATATTATGGCGAGAGCAAGTTAATTACCAATGAGATGATGATGAGGTCCGCTTTGTTCTAGACCTGAGTTGGAATTTTATAGTGCTAGCTCACTGAAACAACAGTCCGCGGGTAGAAATGTCACTCCATTCGGACACATTATTCTGATACCGAGCCAACCAATCTTTGCTCTTTCTCCGTAATGATGCGTGCTTTGCGGAGAAGCAACAAATACCAATTTCATAATATTTGGTTTGACCCTACGGGGCTCGAACCCACGAGCTACCGCACTCGAGGCGAGCACGCTAACCATTACACCACCGATGTTACCACGTGAATATACTTTGTCACAATATGATAGTAATCCTCCTTTGACTGCATGCAAAATGTTAGTCATAGTTATAGATAGTTCTTTTGTTGAACAAGTAGAAAAATCGGGAATATACCTGTCTAAATATTGATTCTTCTGAAATTTTGGTATCCAATATAGAGCACAGGGGCTAGGTGCGTTCGAAATTTGTTTTTACTATATAATACAACAAGGGGAAGAACTCACTTGCTTGCATTTGTTTAAGTGGTTGTGTTAAATTGATCGTAACTTCGGAACGCCTTAATATTTACAACAAATCTTTTCACAAGTCGAAAGCCTAGTAATTTTCCTTTCCAAAGAGATCCCAATTGTTAGTGTAGGCCTCCGAACTGCTGAGGTACCCTACACGAATTAAAACAAAACGGCGTGAAAATCGGAAGTCGGAAAAATGATGGGTTAATCACTTCACATCTGTACAGACTTTCCCTGGAGTAAACGAGTCATTTTGACTAGCTAAATACTTTCATCCATTCAAATTACGTTCAAATTTCTTACCTTTCGCCAATTTATATGTCATTTAAGTCTGTTTTTGAAAGAAATCCCCTTTCCATCCTTCCCAAACACAACAGACTTGAAAATATGAGCGAGTTCTAACGGGCGTTTTGATTGGCTGAACAGATTTGACGACCTTCCCCTTTTTATCAAAAGTCATGTAGAGTCTAGAGATGTTCCGAAAATGTTAACCCAACATTTGTCCGACCTCCGATTTTCAGGCCGTTTTGTTTTGGCTCGTGTAGCTTACCTCAGCAGTTCAGAGGCCTACAGTAACAATTAGGGTCTCTTTGGACAGGAAAATTACTTGGCTTTCGACTGGTGGAAACAATCTTTGTAAATATTAAGGCGTTCCGAAGTTACGATAAATTTAACACGAACACTTAAAAACATTTTCGGACGCACCTAGCCCCTGTGTATAAAGTAGATAATTCACAATATTCTCATTTATCGGAATATTCAATGATGACATGAATGACTTGTGATTTCCCAAAATGTCTTCTTTGTCAAAATTTGTATTTTTGTAAGGTTTACCAGAGTTCTTGGAAGTACCAAGTTCTTCATATTGCTCGTTTGGCGTTCAACAACAATCACTCACTTCATTACTCCTTCTTATTTACCAAACCTTATTTCTTGTGGTTTTTGAATATTTTATATTAATTTGTGAAGAAGGGAGCTTTTCAAGCGCATCATTAAAACATGTATTTAAGTAAAATTGTTACTACGCTGTCGCTGATTATTAAATGAAAATGAAAACGACGATTGTATTACATGACGTTTACTGTGACGTAACTTATCTGGATTATTTACACGTCCGCAATCGATATTACAAAACACTACGTCCTTTAAGTGTTTTAAAATAATCGTGTTTTAGGATTTGTTTATTAAATTTTAAAACATGCAATATAACAACGGCATCCCGAAGACTGATCTTGGAAAAATTTTAACAGCCAACAGACTTATCAATAAATACGATATTTTTAAAACGTGTCTTTATAATCATGCATTTTTAATTTTCCTTTGGGCCATTTCACATAACGACCTTTTTGTATGATACCAAGAAAACGTGATTAAGATTCATGAATTGTATGGCGAGTAAGAACACGGAGGGTTTTGAAAATATTTCAACTAAGTTAAATCCATTTCGAAGAGATATTGTTCTTAATTTGTCGTACTTTTTGCCAATAAAAGATGAAGAGGAAAACAATATTATTAACATCATGAGTCAACCCATTAAGCTTAATTTTAATATTAAAAGAAATAAGATTGTTTTTTATTTTTGAAAAATATTGTTATAATTGTGTCTTTTTTATTAGTAATATTGTCTCTGAAGATAAAATAAAACTGTTTGTCATATCAGGAAATTTAAAGCAAGGAAGAGTTTGAAGATACCCAAGGGGAAATCAGCAATACATATGTAAAGTACAAAATGTCTTATTTGTGTTATTTCTGTTTGTTTATGTAGAGTGGTGCCCAACACTTATTGTGTTGTGTTTTTGATTTGTTTGTCTTTGTCTTGTGTACCCTATGTTGCTGCTAACAAGGAAGCTACTGAACCAAAGGTTCCACTTGGTTAAGTTGAAGTCATCACTTCGAACGTTTTGCGGTCGCCACCATGATTTTGGTGACCGTTATGGAATATCTGTGTCACAAATGATCACGGATATGTTTCACTTGTCGTAAACACTTTCGGGTCCTTTTCTCATTCATGACTTATCGCCGTGTTTGTAACTAGATTAACACGACGGGTGCCTCTTGTGGAGTAGGAACAGCTTACCCTTCCAGAGCATCTGAGTTCACCCCTGGTTTTTAGTGGGGTTCGTGTTACTGGATATTTAGTTTTATGTGTATGTTGTTTGTCCTTTTGTACTTTTTCTTTTGACCACTGTGTTGTCTGTTCTTCGATATACCCATTCTTATTACCCCTTTGGTAGCGTCAAACTTCCCTCATCACTTTCTCTGGATTGTCAATTGTTGATTTTCTCTTCCGTCTCTAACGTTTATTTAGATATCTACTCTGACATTTCCAACATTACCTCCCTTTTTTCAGTGTTCAGTTAGTTAAGATGAGAGGTGATTATTCGTCTTGTCGATATTGATGGAGCTGTTGAACATCACTGTTTAGACTTCGTTTCTCAATTGTCATAGAAACAAAGAGATTGGCAAAATAATTCTTTGTCCTTGAAGAAAAGCTAAAGAACGATGAAGACACAATTAAATATACCACAAGCTAACTAAAGCGAACAACCAGATCCTGGTCTATTAAAGAAAAACATGTAAGGAGACAGATAAATATAGCATAGTTATGTTTCTTCCTGAATCCTTGGTGTGTTTTTTTTAGAATTTATAGTTTGTGTTACGTATGTCTTAGAAATAAGATATGCTTACGTGAAAGAAAAAAAAACAAGTTATATCATATGGTATTATCATCCCAGCTTTGCATGGTCACCTTATATTTCTTCTTTGAAAAGCGTTTAGGCATTGATATAGAAAATATCAATAACGTCTCTTAAAATATAAAGTTTATGTGAATGAGGTTTTGGGATAACAACGAGCTTCACCTAGTCTTTTCCCAGTTTTGCGCCGAATAAACATGCACTTTATATTTCATCACACTGCAATAATATTGTGGAAATCCTGCAGAAAAATCGTTTTAATACAGTCACGTTTATATTTTGAATTAAATAATTAAATTATATAGAAATCCCTTGATTGCCCCTTTTAACATAGTTGGGTCCGTGACAGCATATATCAAATAATTGTCCAATCAAAGCAATGCACCTGTTCAAATAGAACAGATACAGGATAAATAGGAGATTCGAGCTATTTTGTTAGTCTAAGCATATTTGTTAGTCTAAGCATATTTCCCAATTGTTTTGCCTGTAAGAGGGAGGGACTTGGTGCTATTTGACTTCTTCATGAAAGAAACGTTAATAGTATCGTCACTGTATTATTCAAGAAAGCTGACTACATTTATTCATTCAAGGTAACTGTATACATTTATAATGTAATATAATATGTACATTCCTCTATGATTAATATTCTATATTTTTATTAAATTGTATAGTGCGGGGATAAAACCAGAAAACACACGCGGGTTTGTTTGTATGAATTGCAGTGGTTTGGTTTTATGGTGTTAAACGTCACTTTCAACAATATATCAGCTATATTATGGCAGTCAGTTTTCTTGGTGGAGGAAACCGGAGTACCCTGAGAAATTCACCGACCAGTCGTAAGTCACTGGCACACTACGAATTTCTCGATTGGTGTCTTGGGCTGAAATAAAAATATATTCCATTTAGATGCAAAGTAATACCTTTAAAGAAACCGAGGAAAATAATTTGAATTTTCATTTTAGATGGGATGGGAAACAATTAAATCTGTGTTGCAATCTGCGCGTCTAGCATCCAAAATAAAGAGGGATATTCCAATACAATAAGCTAAAAGACACCGGTTAGAAACACACGGAGTCGTATGTCTTATTCTAAGGATATGTCCACTTCTCATCTCCCTTAACGTATGATATGGCGTTTTCGTCTACAGAATCCATCATTATTTTGATAAAAAGACAAGTAATCCACAAAGTCCTGTAATGCCTTTTTTGTAATTTGAAATTGTAAATGCAAATTTAATTGATGTAATTATAAGATAAAATTGGGAGTTTTATTCTGAAATTACTAAGGAAAATAGGAAATGAAGTCTTTATGATTCATGAGGTTGTTAAGATTGACAACATTGATTCCTGTATTGGCAAAACAAAAATGAAGGAACGGTTTGTTGTCTGATGATTTTTAGTCCATGATGACTGGCTTAGAAATCCGAAATTTAGTCGTATCACAAATAATACTAACCAGCGTGTAATTATTGAGTAAAACCCAATAGAGTTGATAATGTTGATAAATATCACAAATAATACTAACCAGTGTGTAATTATTGAGTAAAACCCAGTAGACTTGATAATGTTGATCAATCTCACAAATAATACTAACCAGTGTGTAAACGAAATACAAGTTAATTACTTCCTACAGGAACTTCATCAGAAATTAAGCGTTAAATATTGATACTTAAGATATAAAAACCCATATATAATATTTAGATAATAAATTAATGAGGTTTAGTTAACGGGGATTATTAGTAATTAACACGAAATTATGTAAATTTATTGGGTTTGGGATTTCTTATTGATTGTAGACATTAAGGGGAGACATAAGTTTTAGGTATCTAAAACAGTTCTTCATACTTGGTACTTGTAAAGATATGCCACATTATAACCCAAAGGTGTTTTATGTTTTGCACTACATACACAAACTTTTGATCCGTCATTTGTCCATTAGAGGTTAGGTGCTCAATACCACTTTCAAAAATATTTCAGTTACTTCTTTTGTGGCGGAAATTGTGAGTACCCAGAGAAATCCAGACCTGTCACAAGTCACTGACAAACTTTTTCATATAATGTTTTATCGAGTACACTTCGCCATGAATTGCTTTCAACCTCACAACAAAATGTAATACGCAACGATTGCACAGGTAGTTGTAAATTCAGCTACCATACGACCACGACGGCTAAATTCAGTTAAGATGAAAGGTAATTGTTTTATTGATATTGATGGAATTTATGATTATCACTGTTTATAAACTTTCTTTTTATATCAATCTATGAAAATAATTGGTTTGCTGAAAGTACAAAATGTATGTTTTTAGCTCACTTGGCGTCCGTCGTCTGTTAACCTTTCACATTTTAATCGTCTCCTCTGAAACCCCTTTGACAAATGAACTGAAACCTGGTAGGAAGGATCTATGGAAGCTCCTCTATGAAGATTGATAATTTCTTCCCGATCCGTTCACATAAAATGGCAGCCACAGACAATTCTTGTTTCTAATTGATTGATTTCTAAAAAAAAAATCTTCTCCGCTATAACCGCTTAGCCAAATGAACCGAAACTTGGTAGGAAGTGTAATGGAAGGTCGTCTATAAAGATTGCTAATTTCGTCCCGACCCGCTAACAAACATCGACGCCACAGACAATTCTTGTTTCTGTATTTGTTGATTTCTAAAAAATATTATCCTCTGAAACCGCTTGGCTAATTGAACTGAAACTTGGTAGGAGGAAACATTTATGGAATATCCACTGTAAAGATTGCTCATTTCGTCCCGATCTATTAACAAACATGGACGCCACATGCGATTATTGTTTCTGATTGGCCAATTTTTGTAAATCTTCTCCTCTGAAATTGCTAGGCCAAGTGAATCGAAATTTGATAGTAAGCATCTATGGAAGGTCTTCTATAAAGATTGCTCATTTTTTCCCGATCCGTTAAAAAAAAATGGCCGGCACAGACAATTCTTATTTCTGATTGGTTGATTTCTAATAAAATATTTTCCAGTAAAACCACTCTGCCAAATGAACCGGAACTTGGTAGGAAGTATCTATGGAAAGTCTTCTATCAAAATTGCAAATTTCGACCTGATCCATTAACAAACATGGACGCAACAGACAATTATTGATTCTGATTGGTTGATTTCTAAAAAATCTTCTCTGAAACCGCTTTGCCAAATGAACCGAAACTTGGCAGGAAACATCTATGGAAGGTCCTCTACAAAGATTTCACATTTCGTTCCGATCCGTTCACAAACATGGCTGCCATAGGCAATTCTTGTTTCTGATTGGTCGAATTCTTTAAATCTTCTTAAAAAATTGGTTTGAAACACCTATGGAAGGTCCTGTATTAAGCTTCCTCAAAGCAGATTTAAAGGTGAGCGACACAGGCTCGATCAGCCCACTGAGCCTCTGGTGTAATGTGTCACAGGAATCCATATGAATATGCATACCTTGCAAATGTGAAAAGTTGGACCATTTCCAACAAATTTGGTTGAAATTAATGGTTGATTGATTATTTTTTTTAATGCCAAGTAATCAGTACATGTATTTCAACTAAATACATTTCTTTGTATTTTCATGATCAGAATTAAGCTTACAATCAATAATTTATGGTTGAAAGGTGACATTTGTATAATGGCCGTGAAGGAAAAAAGAAGTAGAGGATTATGAAAAGAAAGTTAAAACAGTAATGGTCAATAATTTCACCAATATCAATCACCACTCGCTGAACACAAAAAAGTGGGTAAGACCATCTGATGGTGGAAATGCTGGTCATGGCTTGTGGCAGGATAAATAGATAGGGTCAGACAAACTGCATTGCAACAGGGTACACTAATGACCACTCCAAACAATTGATGCTTGTTGTTGTGAATATGACATTCTGCATACACAAGGAACTTGTTTATGTTCCATCACATGGAAAAGTTAACATAATTTAGATAAGAAATACATGGAAGCCAGAATGTGTTTTGAGTTTTAACATGGGTTGGCGGATATTAGTAGATTTTATCACTCGCCTGTGGCTCGGGATAAAATACTAATATCTGCCAACCCATGTTAAAACTCAAAACACATTCTGGTTTCAATGAATTATTTCGATTCTGATATGTCTAAGAGTACAAATACGGTAGTGTATTTTGATTGGAAGACGGTTATTTATATTTACGTTTACGGAATATGTCGCACACTATTTATCCTGCCAAATTCGAGCAGACGATAATTCATCAACATATATACATGTACGACGGAAAAGTCAGTCACATGCACATTTGCATATGCTAATGAGGTCATACCCAATCGATAAATCTCTCGCTTGTTCACAAAGCGAAAGAAGGACGTCATTTTAGAATTAATATTATTTGTTTGTTCGATTTTATTTTTTATGATCTACTAAGCCTTAGTATACAAAAAAGTATCCAGCAAACATCTCATTGCAATTACACTATTGTAACAGAAATACGTCAACTGTTGAAAATTATCCTATTTCTTCATTTCAAAACGCACATTCTTTGTGAAAATATTTTTGGATTTTCATCAAACTTATGACACTAATAAGAATATGTTCTTAACGGAAATAATACAATAAATTATTTTGCAAATAATTGTTTTCAAGTATTAAAACAAATATTAGATATTGCCATCACTTAGCATCCATCTTCGTCCATAAACATTTAAAACTATTTTTTACTAACCACAGGCCCAATTAGAACCAAAGATGGTAGAAATATTACATGGGTGATTATCAACATTATATTTTTTCATTTGATTCAGAAATTCAACATGGCTGCTACGAACAATTCTTTCTGAAGCTGAAATTTCAAAATCTTCTCTGAAACCACACGTGGGATGAACATGTTATTTTGTAGGAATGTGTCATATTTGACTCTCTTAATTTTGACTCTCTTGACAGGTTTTGTTTTTGTCCATCGGAAATCTAAGAAGGCCACGGCCGGAGGATAAATAAAAAAAAGTAATTCATCTCAGAAACTAGATATTTGATTGAACCCAAACTGAACATGAGTAGTCGATGGTCCCTTAAAATTATCTTTTTTCTGACAATCAGAAATCCCAGATGATCATGATGTACAAATTTAACATAGGACTCTACAGGAAAAACATTTAACAATTATTCCTATCTGAACCTGTTGAAGCACTTGTAAGCAAATTTTGCTGGAATGTGCATTGGGTGGTTCTTTACAAAATATCTGGTTTTAAGATGAAAGAATATTGGTGGCATCAAAATGGTGTATGAATGCACACTCATTTTTTATTGCTTTGTTTTTTCTTTTTGAGGATCTGAAATCCAAGTTAGCAGATAACACATGCTTTGGGGGCCTCAGTTTTAATCTTGTTTATCCAATTTAATTTGGTTTCTTAAAATAATCGAGATAAATGAGTCTTGTTTTATTTTCTTATTTTTCTATAGTTAGGGTGTTAGTAAATGGTGAATATTTATACTTATTACGACATAACCACTGGAACATACATACAATTCAAAAGACATACACAAATGTTTTATTTTTATAAGTATGCAGTGGCCTCAATTCTAGATAATGAGGGGCATTGGAAAGGATGTTAATTGGATTTAAAAGACTTTTTAGTTTATCAATAATGGTAAAGTTTTAAAATTTTGTTTTACTTTATCAAAATGGTGTTTATATATCTATTTGAAAATGAATAATTTAGAAGAAATGATACTCCTAATCAATATTATTAATACAGAACCTTCACTCTCTATGATGCGTTGCTTCAATTTGTAATTAGCCTACACAAATTCTGAATTTACTAAATATTTTTTGCTTTCCAAATTTGAATTTGAAAGATAGTAATTTATTTTGCCAAGATCTATCTAATACATTTTAATAATAGACAACTATTCTGATGAATCAAGATGTACAATTTGGGCTGCATTTCAGTTTCAATTTTTATCATAAAATTCAAAATAGAAATCCACATGTCTAGCACATGATATGCTAACATGAAGGGCAAGTCCAAAATACCAAATGCATTTATTCATTGCAAATAAAATCTGACACGACAAGGTAATGAAGACAAAATAACATATTTCTATATAAAAGGTGGCACATCTTGGTCATCTTGTAACTATGGTATTAGTGGGGCATTCAGACAACATTGATTGAAAACTAACTCTTTGTTGATCCTCCCACAGGCACTTTTGATATGAAATCACCCCCCCCCCCCCCCTTTTTTAACTTTCTGTTTACATATCTATTTCCAATAACATTTCTTTATTGTTTACTGTCTTTTTCTTTATTAAACAAGTGTATATCTATACAATCGAACGGTAATACCATCTTAAATGTGTATTCTACTAAGTGCCGTCTTAACGCATAGGCACGATGGGCAGTCGCCTGGGGGGCCCACGAGCATAGGGGCCCATGTTAGTCTGTGTATGTTGTGTATGGCATGTTTTTTTAATGTTTAAACACTGATTTTGTTGGAAGTACCAAAACAATAATATATATTTAATATGATCAACAATTACAGTGTTATTCCTGTGGCTATGAGTGTTGTAGGTAGGGACCCCAGTACAGTGCTTTTCCCGGGGCATAGTCTGTTGTTAGGGCAGCCCTGAAACCACACCACCACAACCAGGTAACTTTTCTTCCAAGTAGAGCTCAAATAGCGAGTCATAACCCAAAGCATACCCGCTGGATTTGCACTGTCACACCTCTCCTTACTCTGGGAACTTCCCACATGACAAATTTGAAACTGGCATGGGCTTTTCCTGTGTTCCATTACAGTCGGGGAGAACCTGTTGAATTTCTCGCTTTAAAGATCAAATATTTTGTGAATCATCAACATAACTGGCATATCACCACATCCACATCAGCTGGACAGGAAAAATGCTGAAGCATTACTCCATGAAATGTATAGATATATGCTAGTGGGGAAGGAACTGCCTACCCTTCCGGAGCATCTGAGTTCATCCCCGGTTTTTAGTGGGGTTCGTGTTACTCGATCTTTTGCTTTATATGTATGTTTTGTTGATCGTGGTTGGTCCATTTGTAATTTTTCTTTTTTTTTCTTTTTCTGTTCTTCGATTTATGGATTGTGATTACCCCTTTGGTATCTTCAAACTCTTCTTGCACAAACAAGATCATTCAACAGTTGATCCCAGTTGACAAAGTCAGCAGGGAATATGAATTGGACATTTAGATTTCTTAAAATTTGTGGAGACAGTAAATTAGAAGTCGTTTCAACAGCGAGTCTGTTAAGCGGAGAAGTCAGTTCCACACTCCTAAACCAGTGTAAAAACAAAATGTGCTTTGGCAACTTTCATCGTCTATTGGCATCGACATATATCATGGCCAATAGAACTGACAAGACGTTCATCTTCCGTATTACTAAAGTTGTTTTTTTCGGCCCGACATCAAAATGGACAGAAATTTATTTCAAACCGCAAGTAATTATACAGATTTCTTTTGGAAAGTACACAATGCATGAGTAGTCGGAGGCCAGCTGAACACGTCTTCTTCAAAGGCATAACATAATTAGTATAAACATATTTTATTAATGAATACATATGAATATAGTACAGCAATTTAAACACCACAATAGTAATGAATATGAATTAATTAAGGGGATCCGAAAACAAGTTATTAAACTTATATCAATCCATATCCCAAGTTTAATTAAATCTACTTTTAATAATTTCAGAAGTTAGATTACATTGTAAGGCTCAATAAAAAAGATAATTGTATTTTACACTATAGGGGATGAATTGTGCAAGAAAGTGAAAGGGGTTGGTGAATTGTGAATTACGGGGTAAATCGTTTACTACTTAAAATGAACTTTCGTACTGAAAAGAAGATTTATGTGTTCTGGCTAATAGTTAACTCATTATATCCTACCAATAGAAGTTCAGTGGACAAGGGAATAGGACGGTTAAGGGCAAATATGTGGCGTTGTCTAGGTATGATATAGTGAGGACAGTTGAGAAGATAATGAGTAGGAGTCTCTATAGCACCACATGTACAACGCGTGAATTTACAATACTTTTTCCGAAATAGATCGGAATTAAGAGTACTACAACCCATACGTATTCTAGCGTGACAAATCTGTCCTAAACGGCTACCGACGTAAACAAAATGTGGTTTATCATATATAATATTTAGGTTCAGTCGCGATTTGAATACATTAATAGAAGGACAATTTGTTGTGCTATCCGGAAGAAGATTCCAAGACCGTACTGTCTGAGGTAAAAAATAATTTGCATATAAAGTGGTTCGAGCTCTGACAGGCGGAATTAACGTTGAATGTCTTGTATTGTGATCGTGAATATTTCGAAGGGTGTTAGGGACAAGACTACTCAAATACCCCGGGGTTAAGCCGTTATTCATTTTGAAAAAAAATGTCAATCTATGTTTTTCCCTTCTGTCTTTCAAATATTCTCGCCCGGTTTCTGTATGTAACTTAGAAAGTGAGACTAGGCGGGTACCCCTAGTTACAAATCTGGCAGCCTCTGCGTGTACGCTTTCTAATTTATTCGTAAGGTAAACAGTCTTACAGTCACAAACTACATCCCCATATTCTAATAAAGGTCGAATAAATGTCAAATGAATCTTTTCAAGGGTTTTCCGATCTAAAATGAATTTAAATTTTCTCATAATGTTGACTCTGGTATAGGCTTTCCTGTTGATCAGGTCTACGTGCTTACCCCAAATTCCATCATTAGATATAGTAAGGCCTAAATGTTTATGTTCAGATACCATGTTAATGATCTTATTGTCCATCATGAGTGGTGGATGAAATCGGCGGTTAGATTTCCTAGATACGATCATATTTTCTATTTTATCGGGGTTAAATTTAACCATCCACTTCATAGACCAGTCATGAATTTTCGCCAAGTCCAAATTCAAAGTCTCAGCAGCATCCACAGGATCGTCAACAATTGTATAAAAAAAAGGATCATCTGCAAATAATTGTATTGACGAATTTATGTCTGCTACTATATCGTTAATATAAATTTTAAAGAACAGAGGCCCCATAATTGATCCCTGAGGGAACCCGCACACACATTCCGCCAGTCAGAGCAACAACCGTTTATGACAACCCTTTGTTTTCTATCCAATAAATATTTTTCAATCCAAGACAATAACGGCCCCTGAATGCCAATCGATTTTAATTTAGTCAACAATCCGCTATGCCAAACCCGATCGAACGCTTTGCTAACGTCGCAAAAGACTACTCTAACTTCCTTTCCGTCGTCAAGTGCATTACCGAATTCGTTCGTTATATATAGAAGCTGATGGATCACAGAGTCCCCAGAAGTAAAACCAGATTGATTAGACGATATTATCATATTTTCCAAAATAAAATTGTAAATATGCTTGTAAACACAGCGTTCCATAACTTTAACTACTATACTAATGAGTGATATCGGGCGATAATTTTTCAATATGCTAGGACTATCTTTTTTAAATACCGGAGTGACATTAGCCAATGTCCATTCTGATGGAAAAGAAGACAATGACAGTGATATGTTGAATAATTTACACAGCGGATACTTTAATATCGGTGCGGCTTCGCGCAAAAATCGTGGATTAATACAGTCAGGATCGGTCGCTTTGCTAGTATCTAACATTTTCAGTATATCCTCTACTTCCGTTTCGGTAATGAGAATCTGTCGTAGTCCGTCTGTCTGTAATTTGGTTAAAGGAATTATTTACAGAAATCAGTATTGGTGACTTTTCACTTAGTGTCCATCTTAGTGAATTTAAGTTTTGCACCATACGTCTTGTCTAAGTTTCTCTGTAAATTTTCACTCCTGTAGCCGGGATTTGTAAACCTAGTTTTCTTTCTAGTTTTTCAGTAGAGATGTCTCGAAGCTGACTTAGTTTTACAATTGTTTTTAAAATAATGATTTGTGAATATATTACTTCTAGTACAACATCCAGAGCATCTATATTGACTTTTATCGGTTTGTTCATATTTTTTGGTCTTCGTCCTGACTTCACCCTTTCTCTGGAATTTGGAATACGGTTACGTTGTAAAAGGGCTGAATATAAACGACAAGATCGATCGAATGAGTTGTGAAAAATAAACTCCATACTCCAAATTTATATTGGCAAAGTTGAAGTCGTCGGAATAGCAGTGTGTACAAATTGTGCCCCTCTTCTAGCCGATTTATTTTTATACTCATATGAGTCGGAGTTTCTTCAAAAGCTTGTAAAAGATAAGAAGATTCATGAGGCTAGATCCATTAATTTCACATACAGGTATATTGATGACGTTTTATCTATCAATAATTCTAGATTTACAGAATTTCTTCCATTGATATATCCTCCAGAGCTGGAAATTAAAGAGACCACAAATACAGCTTCGTCTGCATCATTTTTGGACTTATACCTCGAATTTGACGACAGTGGTCAACTCAGTATTAAAATTGATGATAAACGGGACGACTTCAATTTTAAAATCATAAATTTTCCAAATATGTGCAGCAATATACCAGCTTATCCTGCATATGGTGTTTACATCTCGCAATTGATTCGTTATGCAAGGGCCAATAGCAATTATTCTGATTTCCTGAAACGTCATCTTTATCTGAGAAACAGTCTATTCGATCTCTTAAAAAGTTTATATTTCGATATCAAGATCTTGTCGAAATATATTCCGTCTCTGCAGAGACTATAATATAAGATGAATTTTCATATATTGAAAATGTATAAAGATAAGGAATTCAACAAAAATGTCAAAAATATTGTTTTCAATGTGTGACATAAAAGTGTTTTCGACATTTACTTCCGTAGTTAAAATACTTCAGGTGACTCCGGGTTGTTGATGGAGATGGTTCACGATAGATGTTCCACCCTCCTCACTGAATTTGGTACTGCTTTGACAAATATTTTAACTATTTTGTTCCAGGATTATTATAAATACTGTTATAGTGACAGCAGGAACCTTTGAGCCGTAATGAAAGCAGGAGGTTTGGCGCCTTAAAATCCAATTCAACCCACCATTTCTTTAGAAATGCCTGTACCAAGCCAGGGTCATTACGGTTTTCACAGTTTTCAGGTTGTTGACTGATTTTGTCTGTTTGTATGATTATGAGTTTTGACTTTCCCTTTGGAAGATTGTTCGGAGTTCGGTAATTGTGTAATTACCATTATTTGTCATAAAGTCGGGTAGAAAGTTGATCATTAGTGTCATATTTGAATGTCAATAAATGACGAAGAGAAAGCTGTTTCTGCTGTTTCCTTTATTTCAAGTTTTTTATGGTATATTGAAGATTTTTCGCTAACTGACGAACGAAAGATTACGAGCGTAACTCAACGTAAGGATACGAAACAAACAATAGGATAGTTTATTGTGTGAATATCCACATAATATAGTTACATTTCGTTACTTTACCGCTTATTGCCTGAATATCCACAGAATATAGTTATATTTCATTACTTTACCGCTTATTGCCTGAATATCCACAGAATATAGTTATATTTCGTTACTTTACCGTTTATTGCGTGAATATCCACAGAATATATATATAGTTATATTTCGTTACTGTTTGAAAATTTGCTATTTTTTTGTACCTTGTCTTGTCTAAATTCAATCGTTGTATATAAACGACCAATTCAAATGCAAATGTATGTTATTTTTCTCTGGACTAGAACAAAACATAAATACACTCTGTAAGCTAATAAAAATAAATGAAATTCAACACATTTAGTTGATGCATGTATGTTGTTTCTGCGGCATGCACAGTTAAGGCGACTCGACAATTAAGATGAAAATGAGTGAGGAATACGTTGCAGCTATGTCAGCCTCTGTGTTATTTATGTGTATAAACCAAAAACAATTGATGAAACTATGAAAAGGTAACACTTATTTGGGCAAACATGGGTTTGTAACTAGATCAACACGACGGGGGTCACTAGTTGATCAGGAACTGCTTATCCTTCCGGAGCACCTGAGTTCACCCCGATTTTAGTGGGGTTCGTGCTACTCGATCTTTCGTTTTATATGTATGTTTTGTAGATCGTCGTTTGTACTGTTGGCTATTGTGTTGTCTGTTCTACTTCGATATACGGATTCTGATTAGCCCTATGGTATCTTCAAACACTTCTTGTTTCGGCCATATTGAATACAATAACTATGTAAAGTAAGATTAATGAGGAAAGATATGAACTCTTACTCTTCCGAGTCGTCTTTCAACGGTTGAATCGAAACTCTTGTTTTGTGTTTGGGATTTGTTGTGTTTGCTTGTGTTTTTGTCTATTTTTTTTTTTTTTTTTTTTTTTTTTTTTTTTTTTTTTTTTTTTTTTTTTTTTTTTTTTTTTTTGTCTTGTTCTCTATTTTGTTTTATCTGTTTTTGTTTGGTGGGTGTTGCGCTGCTTGACCGGTTTTGTGTTGTCTTTCTCTTGACCGGTTTGTATTGTCTTTTTCATGACCGGTTTGTATTGTCTTTCTCTTGACCGGTTTGTATTGTCTTTCTCTTGACCGGTTTGTATTGTCTTTCTCTTGACCGGTCTGTGTTGTCTTTCTCTTGACCGGTTTGTGTTGTCTTACTCTAGACTGTTTGTTTTGTCTTACTCTTGACGTCTGTGTTGTCTTTCTCTTGACCAGGTTTGTATTGTCTTACTCTTGACCGTTTGTGTCGTCTTTCTCTTGACCGGTTTGTGTTGTCTTACTCTAGACTGTCTGTGTTGTCTTTCTCTTGACCGGTTTGTGTTGTCTTTCTCTTGACCGGTTTGTATTGTCTTTCTCTTGACCGGTTTGTGTTGTCTTACTCTTGACCGGTCTGTGTTGTCTTTCTCTTGACTGGTTTGTGTTGTCGTTCTCTTGACCGGTCTGTGTTGTCTTTCTCTTGATCGGTTTGTATTGTCTTTCTCTTGACCGGTTTGTGTTGTCTTACTGTTGACCGGTCTGTGTTGTCTTTCTCTTGACCGGTTTGTGTTGTCTTTCTCTTGACTTTTTGGTTTTCATACTCAGTTTTTTTTCTCTAAGCAGTTAGTTAGTAATTCTTACATGCCATTTAACCACAGCATTATAGGATCTTAAGCTACAATTCATTTGAATAAGTTCTAACAATCGTACGAAACTGGGACCAGATTAGTTTTGAGCTTCTAGATAGGTACATTGTAAACTATAGGGTTCTTTTCCTATGTTCATTGAGGTAAGCCAATAAGGATTGTAAAACAAATTGCATAGAATATATATGTGTGTCTCTGCTGGACATGGGGTGACATTTCCTTTTTCTAGAAAGCGAACAAATGATCTCATCTTTATTTAGATAGATTACAGGTATATATAGTAGTCAGCGCGTGGCTTTGACAGACTACTTCTTAATTCCACCTCGGATGTCTATATAAAGACCCAATAATCTTAAATGTTTTATTTTCCAACAAATATTCTTCGTCTCCGATGTAACCTGTTGATCTTCCGCCTTGCACGTTTTACAGCTCGCGGTTGGCGAATTATGTCTGTTACTTTATACGGGTTTATAACAGGATAGCCGTTTGAATAAATAAAGTCTCCAAGAACGTAACAGTTAGCAGGAAATTTCAGATGTGCGTCTGGTCCAATGGAGCCTATTTTGACGATAACAGTTTGCGTCGTTTTCGTGACTAAGTAATCCAGATTGAACATGAACTATGTTTACCTCGTTGTCGATGATAACCTGTAAGATATATATGAATCAAGTTTTATGTTGCAAAGATATAAGAAATATATAAATAATATATGATTTTGGTAAATTTCAAGACTATGCATAGAAGATTTAGCACCAGTTTAGATAATCTACATTTTATTTGTTGCATCAAATAAATTATCATTGGATTTAGATAACGAAATTATGATACCTTGAACTACGAACGAAAATATAAGATATGATTCCATTCATATCGCTACAAATGTGATTTCGAATACTTTAGACTATGTCTTAGGGACCGACCGTTTAATTTGAAAAGGGGTTGGGAGGTGAAATGGNGGGGGGGGGGGGGGGGGGGGGTTATGCTATGGTGTCTTCATAAGAAATAATGCACGGAAAAAATATTCTCATTCAAGATTTTCACCCATAAGAATAGCATTTTTTCGACTGCAAGGTAGAAACCATAGCCCCCCTTTCAAATTAAAAGGTCGGCCCCTTACTCGTTCATCAGGGTATGGGTACAATAATATTGTCTATGTCCACTGTCAAATTGTTGTTGGGGTTAATTGGATGGAATTTGTATCTTATGTGAAGTTCCGTCAATTGCAGACACTACGCTAGGCATATCAGAACAATACCCTTCCTTTTGCCACCAGACTGGGATGGTTGGCCACAGAATTTTACGATTACACACTTTCTATAAGTCTACCCATGTTGAATTTAAAACTCTGTCAACAGATGAAACACTGATACCAAAGCATAAATAAATAAATAAATAATAAATAAATAAATAGATAAATAAATGAATAAATAAACAAACAAACAAACAAACAAACAAACAAACAAACAAACAAACAAACAAACAAACAAACAAACAAACAAACAAACAAATAAAACAAACAAACAAACAAACAAACAAACAAACAAACAAACAAATAAATAAATAAATATTGCACGGTCCGTATTCATATCACATTTTCATAAATTATATAAGTTTCCCCTTTTGCACCCAAATTAAATTTTAACTTCTATCAGTTCCATTCTCTTAAA
Organism: Gigantidas platifrons; assembly: GCA_002080005.1. NCBI lineage: Eukaryota > Metazoa > Mollusca > Bivalvia > Mytilida > Modiolidae > Gigantidas > Gigantidas platifrons. The sequence continues at coordinate 247,705 of MJUT01049459.1, read as the reverse complement.
TCAAAGGGAACTATCCATCCGGTGCCTTGAATATGCATTCTGTCATGTGCATAAATTATTGTTTGCATAATTGACAGACAATATTAATTATATTGTTTTCTAGCTTCTGAACTGTCGATCGAGAAAAAAATAAAATATTCTAGACAGGTAGCTCTTAGCCAGTCAATGGACTTTGCAATTACTATTTCACATGTACAATAGCGACCCCACAACACAACGTGTGGCAAATAGAAATATCCTTCTGTGGCTTAAATGCGTGCTAACTGCATTACATGTAAACTGTGGTATGATTCTGTTTGATAAAGGCCTTTAACTAGAACAGGACAAAATGTACACTTGAGCGACCTAGTATTGTAATAAAAGATCGTGAACGTGACGTACGATGATAAAAGAATGTCATTGTGTATTTCAAAAGGGGTTGAAACAAGTCACCATTTGATATCAATTCGGTTGTATTTCGTTTTGACGATTTTAATTACGTAAGACGGATCACAGCCATCTTTTTTTTTAATAGTTGCAATTCAGCTGATTTTTTTCATAACTTGTAATAAATGAAAAAAAATATATATCACACTGTCGGAACAGTTCCAGCATTCAATAGAAAAATCGTAGAAATATGTAAACTCGATATCCCTAACAAACATATAAATGATCCATCCTGGCTTACTTAAGATACTTCAATAAAAAGTGACGAGGTTTAACTAGTACATCGTGGATTTTTCTAAAGCATTTCTCTTATTTAATCAAAATAATAGAAAGCGAAAATCGCACACGATTTTTGCACGACGATCGGGCAATGGTCGGGCGACCGTCGCCGAAAAGGTATAAATAAGCCCAAAAAGGGATATTGTTTTACCATGGGAGAGACAAATTTCCATTCAATTTCTAGTTTTACATAAGTATTATTCTGCTTAATTTTCCTTAGTCAGATCATATTTTTTCTCTTCCAAGTCTGGCAAAATTATTTATTTGTGCGACAATTTAAATCAGAAATATAAAAAAAAAACATAAATGAATTTGAAAAGCACCCCTCCTTGAAGTATATCTATAAATAGCGTTTGAGGGAAATATGTATTTTGTATGCAGACTGTAATGTCACTTTGAAACCACAGTGATATTAATGTTGAACTGTTATAAACACAGAAATGAAAAAAATATATAAATCTAATCACTTACACTCAATGAACAATTGAAGACAAATGTTGCAATAAGGTCTCCCTCAAAAGATCTTTACGTAAATTAACATTGTTTCGTTATGTTACGGGAAGATACGTTCGTTCGTCAGTTATCGAGAAATCTCTATTAATGGAATCCAGTTAGCAAAGTTCGTATTATTAATTGGCAGAACATCATCAATATACCTGGGAGTGAGATTAAAGTCTTAAGCCTTTCTAATTATTTTTTGTCTTTGATAAGTTTTATATAAACTCACTCAAATGAGTATAGAAAAAATGGAGAGGAGAGGGGCATAGTTTGTTCCCATAAGGATGCCTAGCTATGAATTGTTGAACAATGTGTCATTGGAACTCGACAAATATATGTTATCGATAAGGAACTCCGACATTTTGATGACTTCATTTTATGTGTAGCACTTTCTATCTTTCGTTTCGTGCTTGACAAAATAAGTTAATTCGTGACCCAATACTATACACTTTCAACGTTGCCACCATTTTTTTTAAAGTAAAATGCGTTGTGAATAATATACTTTAAAGAGGAAATGAAAGTGTAAAATGTAAAAAAGTCAAATATTTGGCTAGATGAAATTATCGAGAATTAAAATTATCCTCTTCTTTCAGTATCCACCTTTGATTGATTGAGTGAGTGAGATATTGTTGTTTAATGCCAATTTAGTAATTGTTCAGCTATATTATGGCGAGAACAAGTTAATTACCAATGAGATGATGATGAGGTCCACTTTGTTCTAGATCAACACGCTGAGTTGGATTTTTATAGTGCTAGCTCACTGAAACAACAGTCCGCGTGTAGAAATGTCACTCCATTCGGACACATTATTCTGATTCCGAGCCAACCAATCTTTGCTCTTTCTCCGTAGTGCTGCGTGCTTAGCGGAGAAGCAACAAATACCAATTGTATAATATTTGGTTTGACCCTACAGGGTTTGAACCCACGAGCTACCGCACTCGAGGCGAGCACGCTAACCATTACGCCACCGATGTTACCACGTGAATATACCTTGTCACAGTATGAGAGTAATCCTCCTTTGACTGCATGCAAAATGTTAGTCATAGTTATAGATAGTTCTTTTGTTGAACAAGTAGAAAAATAGGGAATATACCTGTCTAAATATTGATTCTTCTGAAATTTTGGTATCCAATATAAAGCAAAGGGGCTAGGTGCGTCCGAAATTTTTTTTTACTATATAATACAACAAGGGGAAGAACTCACTTGCTTGCATTTTTTAAAGTGGTTGTGTTAAATTGATCGTATCTTCGGAACCCTTTATATTTACAACAAATGTTTTCACAAGTCGAAAGCCAAGTATTTTTTCTTTCCAAAGAGATCCCAATTGTTAGTGTAGGCCTCCGAACTGTTGAGGTACCCTACACGAAATAAAACAAAACGGCGTGAAAATCAGAAGTCGGACAAATGATGGGTTAATCACTTCACATCTGTACAGACTTTCCCTGGAGTAAGCGAGTTATTTTGACTAGCTAAATACTTTCATCCATTCAAATTACGTTCAAATTTCTTACCTTTCGCCAATTTATATGTCCTTTAAGTGTGTTTTTGAAAAAAATCCCCTTTCCATCCTTCCGAAACACAACAGACTTGAAAATATGAGCGAGTTCTAACGGACGTTTTGAATGGCTGAACAGATTTGACGACCTTCCCCTTTTCATAAGAAGTCATGTAGAGTCTAGAGATGTTCCGAAAAAGTTAACCCAACATTTGTACGACCTCCGATTTTCAGGCGGTTTTTTTTTTCGTGTAGCTTACCTCAGCCGTTCAGAGGCCTACACTAACAACTAGGGTTTCTTTGGAAAGAAAAAATTACTTGGCTTTCGATTGTTGCAAACATTCTTTGTAAATATTAAGGCGTTCCGAAGTTACGATCAATTTAACACGACCACTTAAAAATATGCAAGCAAGTGAGTTCTTCCCCTTGTATTATATAGTAATTTTTATTTTCGGACGCACATAGCCCCTGTGTATAAAGTAGATAATTCACAATATTCTTCATTTATCGGAATATTCAATGTTGACATGAATGACTTGGGATTTGCCAAAATGTCTTCTTTGTCAAAATTATCATTTTTGTAAGGTTTACCAGAGTTCTTGGAAGTACCAAGTTCTTCATATTGCTCGTTTGGCGTTCAACAACAATCACTCACTTCATTACTCCTTCTTATTTACCAAACCTTATTTCTTGTGGTTTTTGAATATTTTACATTAATTTGTGAAGAAGGGAGCTTTTCAAGCGCATCATTAAAACATGTATTTAAGTAAAATTGTTACTAGGCTGTCGCTGATTATTAAATGAAAATGAAAACGACGATTGTATTACATGACGTTTACTGTGACGTAACTTATCCGGAATGCGTACACGTCCGCAATCGATATTACAAAAACCGTACGTCCTTTAAGTGTTTTAAAATAATCGTTTTTTAGCATTTTTTTATTAATTTTAAAACATGCAATATAACAACGGCATCCCGAAGACTGATCTTGGAAAAATGTTAACAGTCAATAGACTTTATCATTAAATACGATATTTTTTAACGTGTCTTTATAATCATGCATTTTTAATTTTCCTTTGGGCCATTTCACATTACGACCTTTTTATATGATACCAAGAAAACGTGATTAAGATTGATGAATTGTATGGCGGGTAAGAACACGGAGGGTTTTGAAAATATTTCAACTAAGTTAAATCCATTTCGAAGAGATATTGTTCTTAATTTGTGTTATTTCTGTTTGTTTATGTAGAGTGGTGCCCAACGCTTATTGTGTTGTTTTTTTGTTTTGTTTGTCTTCGTCTTCGTCTTGTGTACCCTATGTTGCTGCTAACAAGGAAGCTACTGAACCAAAGGTTCCTCTTGGTTAAGTTGAAGTCATCACTTCGAACGTTTTACGGTCGCCACCATGATTTGGTTGACCATTATGGAATATCTGTGTCACAAATTACCACGAATATGTTCCACTTGTCGTAAACACTTTCCGGTCCTTTCTTCATTCATGACTTATCGCCGGGTTTGTAGCTAGATTAACACGACGGGTGCTCCTAGTGGAGCAGGAACTGCTTACCCTTCCGGAGGACGTGAGTTCACCCCCGGTTTTTAGTGGAGTTCATGTTACTCGTTCTGCAGTTTTATGTGTATGTTGTTTGTCCTTTTGTACTTTTTCTTTTGACCGTTGTGTTGTCTGTACTTCTTCGATATACAGATTGTCAGTACCCCTTTGGTATCTTCAAACTCCTTTTACCACTTCTCTGGATTTTCCATTTTTAATTGCCTCTGCTGTATTCTCTAACAATTATTTAGATATCTACTCTGACCTGGATTTCCAACATTACCCCCCTTTTTTCAGTGTTCAGTGAGTGATTATTCGTTTTGTCGATATTGATGGGGTTGTTGACCATCATTGTTTAAGAGTTATTCCATGAAAAAGAGGATAAAAGTGTGACATGATCAATAAAATTTCAAAAACCTTAAATTGAATTGTCTTTCCATATTTTTTAACAGGAGAGTCTCTAATGTCACCTGAGATACAAGAAAAGATAACTTCTTTTGAAATGAAAGAGCTATGGACAATTTAATATGTACATTTTGTAGCCCAATTGCAAGTGTGTCACAGATGTGATGTTGACAAAATAAGTGATATTTTGATAATAATTGTGTACTTGGGATAGTTATAAAGACAAGAAATAATTGAAATTAATCTGATTTAGATCAAATTAAACTGTTAAAAAAGTTAGATTATGTTATATTCTTATTATATCTAAGAGTTTGACATACGAAATATTGACAATGGCAAACAGTCATGTTTGAGAAGTTATTACAGTGTAATTTTCATCAATGGCTGAAACTTGTTTTGAAATTTGTTTTTAAGTGATGTAAAAGAAATCCATTGTAGAAATCTAGCAACATTAGACAGTTTCCATGTTAAAAAATCAGTTATTATTGTAGCATGATGTGATGTTGACATTTGCACGGATATGATGACAATGGATGTGATGTGCGACCCCTCTCTTTATATTGTCCTTATCTTATCAAGCTTATGATCCTAAATATTTAATGTTAACACGTTATCAATCATACTGAAAAATATAATGTCAGAAAATTGCATAATGATCATTATAGAAACGGACGTTTTATATAGATTGGACGTGATGAAGTCTATTTTTTGTTGACGGAACAACTTACCTGCTCATGTCTAAGCCGCCATTTAAATGGTGTTTATGTGTAGTACGTCACAACATTTGCTTACAATTTTAAGCTCCGATTACGGGTCACGTTGCGGATCACGTTGTTTTGACGTGATCAGAAAAAGTAAATAAATACACGGACGTGATGAATAGAAAGTCTTGACGGAATACGCACCAGTTTGGTTTGACTTCTAAGTAAATGATTATTTGTAGAGGAAAGAACGAAAAAAATCATTTTTTCAAGCACTAAAGTGACGAAACTAACTGAAACAACAGCTCGGTCGCCGTGAGTCAATCAGAATATGTGGGGTTGAAAAAAACCCCCATAAAGGGTGCCCTTTTGGACGGAATATCATCACATCTGTGACCTTTTATTATCCCTCTTCTAGTATCCTGGGGTTCATAAAATAGTACCAAATCATTTCCCCCTTGAGTTTTAACATTTTTCTTCCATTTTAGCTACTATATTATAATCCCCATGGGAACACCAAAACATTGAACAAAAGCTCCTGGTAGTTTTAACATTTTTCTTCCATTTTAGCTGCTACAGAAAACAATAGAACTGATAATAACCATTTATTTAAGAATTTTATATTCCCCGACATTTATGTCACAATTTTGGAACCAAAATAATGCACTAGTACTCTGGTAATCATTAAATAAAGAAGTGAAATTCATACCAAACTGCACACTTTTATGTTTTTTATTTGTTCAATATAAATAAGGTATAACTAATAATAAGTCATTAATATAGATCTCATTATTTTGCTACAAACTTATCACAAACATTGGTGGTCATACTTATCCCCTTTTATATGGAATGACTCTTAAACTTTCTTTTCTTAATTGTCATAGAAGCAAAGAGAATGGCAAACTAACTCTTAGTCCTTGAAAAAAAGCTAACGAACGATGAGGACACATTATATATCCACAAACTAACTAAAGCGAACAACCAGATCCTGGTCTATTAAAAAAACATGTTAGGAGACAGATAAATATAGCATAGTTATGTTTCTTTCTGAATCCTTGGTGTTATTCTTACAATTTGTATTTTGTATTAGGTATGTTTTAGAAATAAGATATGCTTAAACCAAAGACAAAAAAAAAATGAATTTACATCATATAATATTATAATCCCAATAGGAACCCCAAAACATTGAACAAAAGTTTCTAGTAGTTTACAAATTTTTAAATACACAACTTGCTAAGTTACCTTATATTTCATATTTGAAAGCGTTGAACCATTTATATAGACAATATCATTGCAGTGCTTTAAAACATAAAGTTTATGTGAATTAGGCTTTCTAACTGGGAAAACAATGAGGTTCACCGAGTCTTTTCCCAGTTTTGTGCAGAATACACATGAACTTTATATCTTATCACACTGCAATAATATTGTGGTTATCCTGCAGAAAAATATTTTTAATCCAGTCACGTTTATGTCTTGAATTAAATAATGAAATTATATAACAATCCCTTGATTGCCCATTTAGCATAGGTGGGTACATGACAGCAAATAGCAAATAATTTTTCAATCAATGCAAGGTGCCTGTTCAAATTGAACAGGTACAGGATAAGTAGGAGTATTCGAGCTATTTTGTTAATTTAAGATATTGTATTTCCCAATTGTTTATTTTCATGTAAGAGGGATTTGGTGCTATTTGACTTCTTCATGAAAGAAACATTAATATTAACATCACTGTTTCATTCAAGAAATCTGATTACATTTGTTCATTCAAGGTAAATGTATACATTTATTCTGTATTATAATATGTACATTACTCTATTACGTTATAATTTTACTCTAAATTTAATATTCTATATTTTTATTAAATTGTATAGTGCGGGGATAAAACCATAAGACACACGTGGATTTATTTTTACAAATTGCAGTGGTTTGGTTTTTGGTTTGGTTTAATGGTGTTTAACGTCACTTTCAACAATATTTCAGCTATATCGTGGCAGTCAGTTTTATTGGTGAAGGAAACCGGAATACCCAGAGAAATTCACCGACCAGTCATAAGTCAATGACACACTGCGAATTTCTCGATTGGTTTCTTGGACTGAAATAAGAATGTATTGCATTTAGATGTAAAGTAATACCTTTAAAGAAACCGAGGAAAACAGCCAAATGATTTGAATTTTTATTTTACATAGGATGGGAAGCACGTAAATTTGCTTAGCACTCTGCGTTTCTAGCATCCAAAATAAGCAGGGACAATCCAATAAAACAAGCTAAAAGACAACGGTTAGAAACACACGGAGTCGTATGTCTTATTCTAAGGATATGTCCAGTTCGACCTCTTCCCTCTTAACCTATGTTACGGCGTATTCGTTAACGGAATCCATCATTATTTTGATAAAAAGAAAAGCAATCCACAAAGTCCTGTAATGCCTTTCTGTAATTTTAAATTGTAAATGCAATTGTTATTGATGTAATTATAAAATAGAGTTGGCAGTTTTATTCTGAAATTACTGACGAAAATGGGAAGTGAATTATTTATGATCCATTTTGTTGTTAAGATTGACAGCATCGATTCCTTTATTGACAAAACTAAAATGAAGGAACGGTTTGTTGTCGTATGATTATTAGTCCGTCAGGTTTAGAAATCCGAAATTTAGTCATATCACAATAATACTAACCAGTGTGTAATTATTGAGTAAAACCCAGTAGAATTGATAATGTTGATCAATCTCACAAATAATACTAATCATTGGGTAATTATTGAGTAAAACCCATTAGAGTTGATAATGTTGATCAATCTCACAAATAATACTAACCAGTGTGTAATTATTGAGTAAAACCCATTAGAGTTGATAATGTTGATCAATCTCACAAATAATACTAACCAGTGTGTAATTATTGAGTAAAACCCAGTAGAGTTGATAATGTTGATCAATATCACCAATAATACAAACGAGTATGTAGTTATTGAGTAAAACCCAGTAGAGTTGATAATGTTGATCAATATCACCAATAATACTAACCAGTGTGTAGTTATTGAGTAAAACCCAGTAGAGTTGATAATGTTGATCAATCTCACAAATAATACTAACCAGTGCGTTATTATTGAGTAAAGCCCAGTAGAGTTGATAATATTGATCAATCTCACTTATTAAATGAATTGTCAATATTTTAAGCATAGGTCAATACAATTGCAATATTAAAAGTCTATATTTTATTTTTTAAATTCATTGTTGTCTTTTAAATTATAAATTCGTCTATATGAATTTGACATGAAGTGAAGATTTTTATATATACAGGTGTCTATAAAATATTATGTCTGTATACTCATGCATTTTTTATTTGCATTTTGGCAACTGTCCCATTATATTGCCATATCAATCTTTTACGATATCAAGGTAGCGTGATTAAGTTTTCCGAAACCACATTTTTCCCAAAAATTACAAAATAACATTCATGATATTTATGATCCCAGAGATTTCAATTGTAATATATATTTAGGGTTTTTGTTAGTTGCACAAACATGTTTATCACATTTTATTTAAACCCCAACCACTCTTAGTACTTAAATATATTTTCAGATAATAGTTTCACAACACGATAAGCCAGGTGAAGTGACATTGAAATGTCCTCTGTAAGAATGATTTAAAATTTGATACCAAACATAAGATAGAACTTCTCTAATATCATTGACCTAAATCTATTTATATTTGTTCTACCGATGATATTACAAATATTTAAAGGGGCATGTGGGCTTTCATGTCGTTAAATTATTACTAGACTTCTAGCAATACCTCAAGTGGCAAGGGTTTAAGACACATTTCAAAGTGAGGACTTTCATGTTACATTCTGACTAGACTTCTATCAATACCTCCAGTGGTAAGGGTGTAAGACACATCTCAAGGTGGGGATTCATTAGTCTGGTCGATAAAGTCTTCATTAGTGTCCTTCCTTTCCTTCTCCAAGAAGTGTGGTAACCACGATTGAGTTCAAACAATCTCTGAAATAAAATTGTATACATTTTTGTATCTAATTTAGTGCGCACGACGCGTTAATAAGATCCATGTGACGATACACATCAATAGACCAAACTGAATATTTACATGTATACTGTGGTCGGTGCTATCTTTGGATATCCACCGTGGCCGCAGTTATATTTAGATATCCACCGTGGCTGTAGTTATATTTAGACATCCACAGTGGCTGTAGTTATATTTAGATATAAACTGGTTGTAATTACGATTTGATAGTCACTGTGATTGTAGTTATATTTAGATATCCACTTAGGTGGCAGTTATATTCATATATCTACTGTATTCGTAGTTATGCTTTGATATCCACTGTGGTGTTGCTATATTTAGCTATCCACAGTGGCTGTAGCTATATTTAGATATCCACTATGGCCGTAGTTATATTTAGATATAAACTGGTTGTAATTACATTTTGATAGTCACTGTGATTGTAGTTATATTTAGATATCCACTTAGGTAGCAGTTATATTCATATATCTACTGTATTCGTAGTTATGCTTTGATATCCACTGTGGTGTTGCTATATTTAGCTATCCACAGTGGCTGTAGCTATATTTAGATATCCACTATGGTCGTAGTTATAGTTAGCTATCTACTGTGACCATAGTTATCTTTAGATATCCACAATGGTCGTAGGTATATTTAGATATACACTATGGTCGCAGCTATATTGAGATATCCACAGTTGCCGTAGTTATAGCTAAATATCCACTTTGACAATGGTTATTTTTAGATATCCACCATAGTAGTAGTTATATTTAGATATCTTCTGGGACCTTGTTTATTTTTAGATATCCACTATGGTCGTAGTTATATTTAGATATCTACTGATTACTGTGACCGTATTTATATTTAGATATCTACAGTTGCCGTAGTTATATTTAGATATCCACCGTGGCTGTAGTTACATTTAGATATCCACGCTAGGTGTAGTTATATTTAGATATACACTGATCGTAGATATATTTAGATACTCACTGTGATTGTAATTATATTTAGATATCCAATTAGGTGGCAGTTATATTCATATATCTACTGTATTCGTAGTTATATTTAGATATCCACAAGGGCTGTAGTTATATTTAGATATCCACTATGGACGTAGTTATAGTTAAATGTCTACTTTGACCATGGTTATCTTTAGATATTCACTGTTGCCGTAGTTATATTTAGATATACATTGTGGCCGTAGTTATATTTAGCTATCTACTGTGGTCGTAGTTATATTTAGATATCCACTGTGGTCGTAATATTTATTCTGATCGGTATAACGTTTATATAATACTTATTCTGATCTGTATAAATATTATATATTATTATTCTTCATGTAAGAAACTTTCATTATAATTGACATGATATTATCGAAACATAATTTTACAAAGAATAAATAGCGTCTTTGTACTATGCACTCGTCTAGTATTTTTGTTGGAGTCATTACTATGCTGATGGGCGGAGCATAGAACAATGCTACGTCATTTAAATAGGTGGGGTCTAAACGGGATTACCTGAGCGCTTTCAATAGAGTACAATTTTACAATAATCCGCCAGGGGAAAATTTTGGTTATACTCGATAACCTGGGTTGGTATTGTGACGTCACCAACGTGTTCATCCGCTAACGACAAATTCAAATAGTCACATGAAATAATCTCAATTAAAATCGAGGAATCATTAAATTTTGTTGCAAAAATTTAATTATAAAGAATATTTGAAATTGTTGAACAGGTTATACTTGCATAACCTGTTTTGGGTCAGTTTACGCTTAATAAAAGCATAAACTGACCCAAAACAGGCTGTTCAACAATTTTAAATATTCCTTAAATGTATATTATAAGTTTTTCTTTAAATGAATATTATTTGCCAATCTTTATACTATCAATACATCTTATACACATTTCATTTTTTTTTAAATCTTTCAGGAAAAAATGGGGGGGGGCATGTACCTTGTAAGCGCAACTCCTACTAAACTACAAGCGGGGGGTATAAGTCAGTGACGTCACTTACAGTTCTAGTTCTGATCTGTATAATTTTGTATAATATGTATTCTGATCTGCATAACTTTTATATAATATTTATTCTGATTGGTATAACTTTTATATTATATTTATCCTGATCGGTATAAATGATATGTAATATTTATTCTGATCGTTATAAATTGTATATCATGTTTATTCTGATCTGTATAACCGCTATATACTATTTATTCTATTTGGTATAACTTTTATATACTACTTATTCTGGTCGGTATAAATGTTATATAATATATATTCTGACAGGTATTTAGCTGTTGTATAATATTTATCCTGATCGGTATAACTTTTACATTATATTTATTCTGATCGGTATTTAACTGTTATATAATATTAATTCTGGCCATTTCATGCGTTACGCATAGGCGACATATAGGGATCACTATCCGTCGTCTTGCGTCGTCTGGCGTAGGCGTCACAAAATAATGTCCATAATTTTTCTGAGGAACCACATAGGCCAGCTTGTTGATATTTGGCAGAGAGCATCAGTATGGAGAACTGTATCGTGTAAGACAGTTTCGAATCTGCCGCATCGCCACTTCCTGTTTGACGGAACTTAGCATATTGTTAGATAGAAAAAATTGTCACATTTTTTCAAAGAACCCCACAGGCCAGCTTCCTGATATATGGCACAGAACATCAGTATGGAGAACTGTATCGCATGTCCACATCCTTTTTGATGAAACTTAGCTATAGATTTTATATATTCGCATGATAATATCTCATCCTTCAAATAATTCATCATGTCAGAATAAATTGTAATTTTCGTAAACTTCATCAGTCAAAACTAACTATATCACAAAATTTAGAATAATATACTTTTTCATCATGATGTTACTGTCAATGATGAAGTCATCTAAAGAAAATAAGATCGCAGGCGACACGTATCTCCCCTGGAAGATGTACCACTAAGTATGCATCAACATATAATATAAGTTCTCCTTACATGTGGAATAATTGTAATGGTTATGGAAAAAGTATTCCATGAAAAAAGTTCTGAAGAAAAAATATTACCAGAATATTTTTTCCATCTGGAAGAAATATTCTTAGGAGCAAATATACATTGACAAATGCACTGTAAGCCACAAAAATGTTGTGCTTCCTCCAATTCTACGACGTTCGATTCACATAAAAGGACATACGGCTGGGAATGACACCATGTATATTACACACTGAATTCTATTCGCTCTCTCTGTTTTCTTTCTTTCTGTTTTCATTCCCTTTTTTAATTTTGTATGAAAAATCATTTTTATGGGTTTATGCTTTAAAAAAAACTTGCATCCGCCACTGCAAATACAACTGACATTCAGGTGTTGTACAAGATAGTTGATTAAACTAACATTATATGCATGACATATTTCTGACTCGATCACTTGTCTTCTATTTTAATTGACATTTAAGTCAATTCAAAGTGTAAATAAAACGTACATACAATTTTTACACATATTGTACATCGGACACTACCTGTGTAGGTGTTCTACCACAATCAGTAAAGGAAATAAGATTTTTTAAAGAATTAAATTGTTGAGTGAAAAAATACAATGGGTTATAAGCTGCTATATGCCTGTACCCATCATGGCATTTTAATTTAATTCTCTTTCGAGGATGTTTATTTTATAACAACTTAATTAGAATTAGATGTTTGTCGGGCTGTTAATATTTTCAGCCGGTGTATTACATGTAGTAGATTGCTTGATAAAAATTTGATTGTTTTAAAAGAAGTATTAGTGAACAAACAGTGTTTGCAATACACATTCGACTTCATTATTGTATTATAATATGGCTATAATTTTGTTCTCTACAGAATTCAAGAACACATAGACAATGGAAGCTCTTAACAAGGTATGCACAGTCGCGTAGAGTAAAATGAAGCATGCACAAAGTAGGTGGCAGGGAAGGGGGTGCTAATATAATTATGAACGTCCACTGCTGCCATCGGGTCAAGGGATGTTCTTGGTGAGTAAGGAGACTGAAGCTCACATATTTAAGCGATTTGAAATGATAATTTGTATTTGAAAATGCATAGCAATTTCAGAGACGTATAAAATTATCCTGCACCCACCCCGTCCTCTTTCTGATGGAATCATATCGTTTTCGTACTGTACGTCAGTAACACAATTTTGCACTAACAACCCCCACAGCTTAAGCGGGAATTATTCAACACTTTTCATGATTGAATATTACAATACAAAGATTACCGTAATTTTGAAGGAATCCTATCGCTTCTGTCTCAATCATTTGAATTATATATTGTATTGCATGACACTTTCATTTGGCAGTGTAGAGTTATGGTGTTTAACGCCACTTTCAACACTATTTCAGTTATATCGTCACTTCCGTTGGCGATTTGTGGAAGCTAGCTAAGATTTCTAAGATGAATTTGATTTTTAAAGATCATTTATCAGTATACATGTAGTATATATTTGCTATCATTTGACCATGTTGACTGTTACTTTGTTTGTATTTAAGATCATAGTATATCTAAGGAATCTCTATTGTTGTCGGCGTCAGATTCACAATTGACACCGACGAATATCCAAGTACAATACTGCTATTTCTATAGTAATGCAAGATTTTTTATTTTTGGTTCTTAACCCCACTTTCAGCAATATTTCAGATATATCTTGGCGACCAGTTTTAGTGGTGGAAAAAGCCGGAATACCCGGAGAGAACCATCGGCCATGGGCAATCAACTTTATCACTTGCGGCTGTGAGTCAAGTGCACCTTTTCTTTGTAATTTACAAAGCCGGACGCGAACCCACTCCACATTGGTGATAGGATTATATGAGTTTTTAGGTAATCCATAAACTTAACGCATTGAGCCACCCGGGCCCTTTGCCTATATTGAATATTTTGTAAACAATAGATTGGTTTAGGTTTATGGCGTTTAACGTCAATTTTAACAATAGTTCAGTAATATTATCGTGGCGGTCAGTTTTATTGGTGGAGGAAACCGGGGTAGCCGGATAAAACCACTGACATGTGCAAGAGTGTATTTTAAAGGTATACCATGTCTTTATTTTATATCATATTGCAGTAATTTACATTTTTAAGAATTCAATATGGCGGCTATGATCCTTAAATACAACATGTTGGTTGATTTGACGGCACACATTGGCACGTGTTATATAGTATTTGATTGTTTTGTCCGATGGGGACTATAGCTTTAGGTTCTGTCCGTCTGTCGTCCGTCACATTGACATTTTAAGTTTTCCGGGTTGTTTTCAACGCCCTTTAATATATTGACTTGATATTTAGAATGTGGCTATATCTAGATGAGTTACAGTTTCTGTTCGAATTTCGTTCCGGTCGAATGATTTTTGGTTGAGCTATGGCCCTTGAACTTGTATTTTTTGTTCAAATGTTTAGTTGTCCGGACTTTTATTTTTACCTCCTATGATAAATTGACTTGATAATTGGCATGTGGCTATATCTAGACGAGATACAGTTTAAGTTTGAATTTCGTTCTGGTCGAATGATTTTTGGCTGAGTTATGGCCCTTGAACTTGCAAGTTAAATTCTAGTGACAGCAAGGTGATACTTTTAACATGTTAGGTTCTCTGATTTTTGCTGCCGGTAGGGGACAATGTATTGCTATGTGCAATACTCTCAGAATTCTTGTTTTTTATATATTTCACAATTATCTTTAACGTTTCTCATTTTATAACAGAAACTTTGCGATGCTTCAAAAAGTGGGAATGTAGTTTTGGTACAGGATTGTCTTCAGAAAGGTGCTGATGTCAACTATAATGGTTACCTTGTAAGTATTACATAGTACAGAGCACATATTCTGAGATCATTAAAATAATATAATTACATAAAAATTGAACAGAACATCAAGTGTATGTAAATACATAGTACACTGGTTAAAGTCAAACACATCTCACAAAGAGTGGGTGTGAGTCTACTACATTGTCTTGGCAAAACACTTATTTAATAGTGAAAACATAAACAGTGTTAAGGTGTAAGTACAAACCCAAATAGAAGACAATTTGGTAATGAAAGAAAATGTACAGTTCGAAGAAAAAAAAAGTTATATATCGGTCAAAACTTCAGAATAGGGGGTGAGGTTGAGTAAATTTTACAAAGTGAATAACTTGAAGAACAAAGTCATTTCTGTTGTTTGCAGCTGCAGTCCATACCCCTTTACATACAAATATCTTGTAACAAGAAGAAAATATGGCCCTTAGTAATACGTACACTAATACATTGCGTAATTACTTTTATTGTAAAAAAGGTTAATTTCCAAAATATTATTTTTACATTCTTCAAAGATTTAGCTGTTTATATCGAAAAAAATGTATAAAAGGAAGGGCACAAATCCAAAATTTTGCATATATGAAGGTATTTAGACTTTTAGCTAACCTGGCCAAAGGCCATGTGAGCTTTTTCCGTCACTTGGCGTCCATCGTCTGTCAGCGTCCGTCCGTCCGTCGTACGTCGTAAGCTTTCACATTTAAATTTTCTCCTCTGAAACCCCTAAACCGGATTAAACCAAACCTGACACAGATGGTCCTTGGCTGGGTCTCTTTCAAAATTGTTAAGATGGCTGCTGTTACTGAAAAGAGAAATTTCTTCAATTGTCCATTGCTGCTTTATTATAAATCTAAATGAGCTCAATTGTTTGCTGCAGCTACATGGAAATGAGTAGTTTAACTTTTATTCCGAGTTTTTCTGTGACATTTATCTTTCAACCGATTTATACCAATTATGCAAATTAGGCATAACTTTATTAAAGATCACATTTAAATCTTCTCCTCTGAAACCGCTGAACCAAATGAAAGCAAATTTAACTGGGATGGTCCTTGGGTGGTCTCCTTTCAATATTGTGTCCGACAGCCGCGCCCAGCATTCAAGAAGGCTGCTGTTAATAAAAATATACATTTCTTTAATTACCCATTGCTGCTTTAATATAAGTCAAAATGAGCTCAAATTTTAACTGCAGCTACATGGAAATGAGTAGATTAACATATATTCGGATTTTTTCTGTGAGATGTTTTCAGCCAGTTTATTCCGTTTAGGAATATTATGAGATAAAAATCACATCTAAATCTTTTGCTCAGAAATTTTAGCTGAAATGATCTTTGGGTGGCCCACTTTCAAAATTATTTGTAACATCCCCATTTTCTATTAACTTTAGATGTCAAATTGAAAACCAGGTGAGCGATTACAGGCTCCTGGGAGCCTCTAGTTTTATTTTCTCTCCAAGTTTCATGTTTTTTTTTAACTCATCGGACTCAAATGGTAGCGTTTTATATTGCTGTAACTTATCGCCCTTTGTCGTATGCGCCGTCCTCTGTTAGTGTCCGTAACACTCTTTCTTGAAAAAAAAAAACTGGCCCCTTGGAACCAAATTTCATAGGAAATTTCCAATTGATGATCCGGTGTCCTGTACCAAATTGATGTTGTTTTTTTCTGAGCGGCAATGCACAACAGAAACACGAGGCCTTATTAAAGAGGTGTTTACTGTTTTTGTGTATGCAGCATTTATTACTTAACCGATGTTGGCCGTTTTTTGTCTTTCTATGCATTTTATACAATCCTCTTTATGTAGTATCCAACAGAGTTTGTATGATTTATTTTCTTTCTAAGAGGTAATCAGATTTTATCCAATACCCAAAAAATTCATATCTTGATAATGTTCTTTCATATTAAAATGATCAAAGAGAACCAAACGGATGATTAAACACTCAAAATAATAACTTTTATATTTGAAGTCAAATTTGTCGGCAGTTTTTCAATGAATTCTTTCTCAGAAGATGTGTTGCAACTTGTTCCCTTATCAACCTACAAATGTAAAAAAAAAGTAACCAACACTCAAAATGTTTATTTTATGTTTACTTGTTAATCAGATTAACCCAAAGTTGGTTGTGACTACAGCTATCTTGCATTTGTATATCAACACATTTACATCATATTATAATTCTGAGATTTCAAAAAATAATAACATATTTGACAGTACACTTTTAAAACGCAGGGGTCGACGTAACCGCTGGCCCGTGGCCAGTATATTTACGGGCAGGCCAGTCAAACAGAACAAAGATCAGCCTGCTGGGCCAGTTGATATTCTTGGGCCACTTGGGCCGGCAGTGTTTCCATTAACGCAAATTTCTGGGTAATGCACGCAGAGAAAAATAAAAGTTCAAGCTGCGATCTTTTGTTTATTTATTGAACTGGTCACTTTGTAATCCTTCTTTCCCTTCTTTAGACCAGTTCAAATACTTCATTTGGAATCTATCGGACGTTATCAACAGATTTGCACAACCTTATTGCTGTGCTCCGACTTCGGACAATGACGCCATTTTGGAAAGGGGACGCAATGCGGTACTGTGCTAGTGGAAATGTTGACCAAACTTTTTGTCCGAACTCTTGTTTTATTTTTTTCTCATTTCTGTGACATAAAATTATAGTTCACATATCAAATATGATCTTATATGCGAACATTGCAAATTCAAAATTCTTTGAAATGTACGGGACACTTCCGGATATTTATCCATCTGCATTGGTATTTTATACACGACACCGGGTTAATATTACGATTTATCAACCTGCTTATTTACATCCAGAAGTGTATAATGCATATCCAATTAAAGAATAGATTTTGACTACGGTAGCTTTACTCCATAGTTGCAATCTGATTTGAGGTCTGGCAAATGATAATTGCAGCCTTTGCTTTCTTCAGTTTTGACTGACAGTGGCTATTTACGTTTGTGCTATATATGTTTATCCTAAAGCGGAGAGTTGTATATAGTTGGACCATTGAGCAAATTGACAGAGACATTGTTCTTCCGCTAAGGATTACACAAATATGAGCTATTACACTGTGTGTGGTATTTGATCACAGCGCAGTAATATTTATTTCCAGAGGGAAAAAAAGGGGGGTGCATATACAAAATCACTGGTAGGCAAGATTCAATTAGTCAAGGTAAACAGATATAAGAATGTGACATTGAATAGATGTCCTTAAGGTAGTTATGAATTAAAAAAACCCAGAACAAATCAGTTCAGAGAGCGTTTTAACTATTTATTAAATTTGGCCAATTTGCAGAGGTAGACCGAATTATTATGTCGTTTAGAAAGCCCTTTCCACCATTATATATTCATTTTTTACTTATCTTACTTGTTATGTGTATTTTTATATTTTTTGCTGTTTTGATAGAAAGCAGCATAAAAAATAAAAATGAACAGAAAAAGATAAATATAGAATGATAGACAGGGCTTTCTAAAGGACATAATAATTCGTTCTACTTCAGAGGGATCATGAAAGAATGTTTCGATTAATCGCAATTAACTTCTTCCAGAAGTCTCCACACTTCTCTCTGTTATCTCCTACTTCTCCATGTGAGTGTGAGCTCTCTGAAAGAGAAGTCACGTCTCCCTCTAACCAGAAGGTAGTGAGAGCCCTCAGATTAAAGGATTTTGCCGAAATAATACTAACATTTTCTTGCGGGGGTGGGGGAGAGCAAGCCTCCATTTCGTGTTGATCCACTTTGTGGACCGATATATCTCGGGTCAGTATAATTTTGAAGGGGCCAGTAAATTTGTTTCCTAAGTCAACCCCTGAAACGGTTAAACTAATCAGACTTAGGGTTACTGTGCGGATGTTGTTTTAGCATGTCCTAAATGCTTGCCAGAAATTGTTTTCTTCCGGTGAAGCAATAAACTGAAGGTAATGGATTGTTTGCACGTTGTTAATGATACACGTGGCATTCTCAGATTTCAGGATAGACTGCATTAAATATTTTTGCAGGTTTGTAATAATTATTAGCAGACTTGTGAAACGAGCGATATATAGGCTATTCATAGCGTCATTAGAGTTTCGAGCAGAAATATGGTTATTGCTATTGGTTGGGGTGTTCATAGCGGCGGAACCGTAGCCCTTATGGTCATTGGCCAGTTTTCTGATATTTGCGGACCTGTAGCCCTTATGGTACTTGACCAGTTTTCTGATATTTGCGGTCCGCAAATATCGGACAACTGGCCAAGGGCCATACGGGCTACTGTTCCGCAACTAGGGTGTTTAGTGCCACTTTTAACATTATTTTAGCTATATCGTGACGGCCAGGTTTATTGATGGAGGAAACAGGAGTACCTAGAGAAAACCACCGACCTGTGTCTCGAGTCACTGACAAACTTTTATCACCTAATGTGGCATCGCGTACATCCGCCATGAGTTGGATATAAACTCACAATGCTAGTGGTGATAGGCACTGATTAAACATGTGGTTGTAAATCCAACTACTATATGATCACGACCATGATGGCCACTCAATACGGAAATTACAATGTATATTTAATGCATAGACACCAAAAGACAGGGCTGTAACTAGGGGTTTAAAACAGCTGAGGCAGGGATATGGGTGCCGCTAATCTCATTGAGATTAGGATTCCGAAGACAATTTTGTCTATATCTTCATCCTGATCTTATTTCAAGGCCTATCGAATTTCATATTTAGACATATTTTCTAGTTCAAATCTGCAAAAATATTGATATGTTCTTACCCTTTACAACGTCTATCAGATAAAATAATACAACATCCACTTCAAATTGTCCGCCATTTAACTGAACTCATAAACTACATCACGTGATCAAAATCGTCACATATTTTGCTACAGCCTGTTTCTATAATAAAGGTCTATGTCGTTTGGGGGTCAGGTTTTAATCGTGTGATTTAACTGAACCAGAAAATGTTCATTTTAACAAGATTTGTGACGAAATATAATTTTTTTCATGTCAGGATCAAGATAACAGATGTTGAATATCTTTGAAAATAGAGAAAATAATATTGGACATGTCGTGTAGGATCACGTTTTGATCGTGTGATTGAACTGAATCAGAAAATGTTAATTTTAAAAAGATTTGTGACGAAAAATGATTTATTATGTGATGATGACAACTGGATTGTCTATAAAATACCTTTTTAGTGTAAAGTTGTGTTGTTTGTGCAGATTTGATGAGAAATTGTTTGTGTTTAAATATTGTTTTATCTTGATTGCTTTAGGGCTGGAGACCTCTACACTATGCAGCATGGGAGGGAAAGAAACATGTGACAACGGTTCTACTGCAGGCAGGGGCCTCACTGTCTGTTGGGGACATTGATGTAATTAAGCCCTCAGTAAAACTAATACAATCAAATATTAAACTCTTCAAGTGACACATGAACAATGCCTCATAAAATAAATAAAATACAATATTAGAAGCATCGTATGAGATCGTGTTCTAATCGTGTGATTGAACTGAATCACAAAATGCTAAATTTAACAAGATTAATGACGAAAAATGATTTGTTTATGTCAGGATCAAGATAACGGATGTTGAATATCTTTGAAAATGAAGAAAATAATATTGGACATGTCGTGTGGGATCACGTTTTAATCGTGTGATTGAACTGAATCAGAAAATGTTAATTTTAAAAAGATCTGTTTCGAAAAATGATGTTTTATGTGATGATGACAACTGAATTGTTTATAAAATACCTTTTTAGTGTAAAGTTGTGTTGTTTTGTGCAGATTTGATGAGACATTGTGTTTAAATATTGTTTTATATTTATTGTTATAGGACAGGACACCTCTACACAGGGCAGCAGAGAAGGGAAAGACAGATGTGACGAAGGTTCTGCTGGAGGCAGGGGCCTCACTGAATGCTTTGGATGGTCATGTAATTAAACCCTCAGTAAAACTAAGGACAATCGAATATTAAACTCTTTAAGTGACACATGTGGAATGTGATCTAAAATGAAGAAAACTGATGTTGAATATCTTTAAAAATGGAGAAAATAAAATATCTGAAGCATAGTGTTGGGATTTGTTTTAAACGTGTGATTGAACTGAACCAGAAAATGTTAATTTTAACACGATTTATGACAAAAAATGATTTTTTTCATGTCAGGATCAAGATAACTGATGTTGAATATCTTTGAAAATGGAGAAAATAATATTAGACATGTCGGGTGGGATCACGTTTTAATCGAGTGATTGAACTGAATCAGAAAATGTTAATTTTAAAAAGATTTGTGACGAAAAATGATTGTGTATGTGATGATGACAACAGGATTATTTATAAAATACTTTTCTAGAATAAAGTTGTGTTGTATGTCAACATTTGATGATAAATTGTTTGTGTTTAAATATTGTTTTATATTTATTGTTTAGGACAGGACACCTTTATACTGGGCAGCACAGGAGGGAAGGATAGATGTGGTAAATGTGCTACTGAAGGCAGGGGCCTCACCGTTTGCTCTGGACAAATATGTAATTAAGCTCTCAGTAAAACTAATACAATCAAATATTAAACTCTTCAAGTGACACATGAGGAATGTCATCAAAAATGAAGAAAACTGATGTTGAATATCTTCAAACAAGGAGAAAATAAAATATCTGAAGCATCCTGTTGCAATTGAACTGAATCAGAAAATGTAAATTTTAACAAGATTTGTGACGAAAATGATTTTTTTCATGTTAGTATCAAGAAAGCTGATGTTGAATATCCTTGAAAATGGAGAAAATAATATTGGACATGTCGTGTGGGATCACGTTTTAATCGTGTCATTGAACTGAATCCGAAAATGTAAATTTTATAAAGATTTGTGACGAAAAATTATTTTATATATGATGATGACAACTGAATTTTTTATAAAATACTTTTGTAGTATAAAGTTGTGTTTGTGAAGATTTGATGGCATCTACAGATCACACAAATATCTTTTTCATCAGGAATTCATGGTGGATAAAACAGTACAAATTAAATAAACGCATGGGATAAACAGTTGTAATAAAACCTTGAATAAATATGTAATTAGCATCATAACATTATTTAGTCATACGTTTATTCTTTTGTATCAATATATTACAGGGAAGGGGCCCACACGATGTTGCAGATGCTGGCGTGAAAAACCTGCTAAAGGTAATAATTAATTAATATAGAACATGTTAGAACTAAATGCATTATCTTGTATTTTAATTGGAATGTAATAGAAATTCGTGAACCACATTTAGTCAGTCCTCACAACTTTTTTCAGAAAGAACTGCAGGTAATAATTTTAACTAATTTGGACATTTTAGAACTGAATACATTATTTTGTATTTTAATTGGAATATAATATAAATTGGGAATCCAAATGTGTAGTCTTCAGAATGAGTACTACTACTCTGTCCCAAGACCAGTGAAACTTTCTTCGGACTAGTAAATTCTAATTGTTATGATTTCATAGTATGTTGTACATGTAATGAATGTGTACTACATTTCAGTCAGTAAATACACTGTCTATGATCTGTGTTACATGAAGATATAAGTGTCTGCACCAATCTCTTCTAATTCGCTGATACCTGTAGACCATTATATCTACACGTGCAATACTTCACTCTGTGTTACATGTAGATCAGTGTAACTACACCGTTATATCCTTTACTCTATGTTACATGTAGATTTGTGTATCTACACCTTACCATACTACACTGCTTTACATGTAAATCAGTGTATCTACACCGTTCCATTCTTCATTCTGTGTTACATGGAGATCAATGTATCTACATCATTATATAATTTACTCTGTGTTACCTGTAGATGAGTGTGTCTATAACGTTCTATTCTTCACTCTGTGTTACGTGTAGGTCAAAGTATCTACACAATTTGATTCTTCACTCTGTTACATGTAGATCAGTGTAGCTACATCCTTCTATTATTCACTCTGATAAATACACCATTCTATACGTCAATCTTTCTTACATGTAGATTAGTGTATCTACACCATTTTATTCTTCACTCTGTCTTACCTGTAGATGAGTGTGTCTACAACGTTCTATTCTTCACTCTGTGCTACGTATTGATCAATGTAGATTAGTGTATCTACACCATTCTATTCTTTACTCTGTCCTACATGTAGATGAGTGTGTCTACACCATTCTATTCTTCACTCTGTTACATGTAGATCAGTGTATCTACACCATTCTATTTTTCATTCTGTATCACATGTAGATCAGTGTATCTACACCATTCTAGTCTTCCCTCTTCGTTACCTGCACAATTATATTCTTCATTCTATATTAATTGCAAATCTGTAACGTTCTATTCTTCACTCTGTGGTACATGTAGATCAGTGTATCTACACAGTTATATGCTTCACTCTGTGTTACATGTAGATCAGTGTATCTACACCATTCCATTTTTTCATTCTGTGTTACATGAAGATCAGTGTATCTACAACTTTCTATTCTACACTCTTGGGTTACTAAAGATCAATGCATCTACATGGAAATATTCGTCACTCTGTGTTACATGTAGGTGAGTGTATCTAAGTCGTTCTGTTCTTCACTCTAATAAATGTAGATCAGTGTATATACAATGTTTCATTTTCCACACTGTGTTTCGTGTAGTTCATTGTATCTACACCATTCTATGCTTCACTCTGTATTACATGTGGATCAGTGTATCAACAACACTTTATTATTCACTCTGTATTACCAGTAGATCATTGTATATACACAGTTATATGCTTCAGTCTTTGTTACTTGTAGATCAGTGTATCTACACATTTATATGCTTCATTCTGTGTTACATGCAGATCGCTGTATCTACACCATTCTATTCTTTGCACTGTGTTAAATGTTGATCAGTGTATCTACACCTTTCTATTCTTCACTCTGTGTTACCTGTAGATCAGTGTATCTACACCGTTCTATCCTTCACACTGTGTTACCGGTAGATCAGTGTATCTACACAGTTATATGCTTCAGTCTGTGTTACATGTAGATCAGTGTATCTACAGTTCTATGCTTCACTCTGTGTTACATGTAGATTAGTGTATCTGTATATCTCTATTATTCACTCTGTATTACCTGTAGATAATGGTTCATGTCTAGCTGAATGTGTGGTGTCCTCGATCTGTACCTCAGGTGGCATCAATGAGTTAATGGTTCATGTCTAGCTGAAAGTGTGGTGTCCTCGATCTGTACCTCAGGTGGCATCAATGAGTTAATGGTTCATGTCTAGTTGAATGTGTGGTGTCTTCGATCTATACCTCAGGTGGCATCAATGAGTTAATGGTTCATGTCTAGCTGAATGCGTGGTGTGATTGATCTGTACCTCATGTGTCATCAATGAGTTAATGATTCATTTCTAGCTGAATGTGTGGTGTCCTCGATCTGTACCTCAGGTATCATCAATGAGTTAATGGTTCGTGTCTAGCTGAATGTGTGGTGTCCTCGATCTGTTCCTCAGGTGTAATCAATGAGTTAATGGTTCGTGCCTAGCTGAATGTGTGGTGTCCTCGATTTGTACCTCAGGTGTCATCAATGAGTTAATGGTTCATGTCTAGCTGAATGTGTGGTGTCCTCGATCTGTACCTCAGGTGGCATCAATGAGTTAATGGTTCATGTCTTGCTGAATGTGTGGTATCCTCGAACTGTACCTCAGGTGGCATCAATGAGTTAATGGTTCATGTCTAGCTGAATGTGTGGTGTGATTGATCTGTACCTCAGGTGTCATCAATGAGTTAATGGTATATGTCTAGCTGAATGTGTGGTGTCCTCGATCTCTACCTCAGGTGTGGTCAATGAGTTAATGATTAATTTCTAGCTGAATGTGTGGTGTCCTCGGTCTGTACCTCAGGTGTCATCAATGAGTTAATGGGTCATGTCTACATGAATGTGTGGTGTCCTCGATCTGTACCTCAGGTATCATCAATAAGTTAATGGTTCATGTCTAGCTGAATGTGTGGTGTCCTCGATCTGTACCTCAGGTGTTATCAATGCGTTAATGGTTCTTGTCTAGCTGAATGTGTGGTGTCCTCGATCTGTACCTCAGGTGTCATCATTGAGTTAATGGTTCATGTCTACCTGAATGTGTGGTGTCCTCGATCTGTACCTCATGTATCATGAATGAGTTAATGGTTCATGTCTAGCTGAATGTGTGGTTTCCTCGATATGTACCTCATGTATCATCAATGAGTTAATGGTTCATGTCTAGCTGAATGTGTGGTGTGCTTGATCTCTACCTCATGTATCATCAATGAGTTAATGGTTCATGTCTAGCTGAATGTGTGGTATCCTCGGTCTGTACCTCAGGCGGCATCAATGAGTTAATGGTTCATCTCTAGCTGAATGTGTGGTATCCTCGGTCTGTACCTCAGGCGGCACCAATGAGTAAATGGTTCATCTCTAGCTGAATGTGTGGTATCCTCGATCTGTACCTCAGGCGGCATCAATGAGTTAATGGTTCATCTCTAGCTGAATGTGTGGTATCCTCGATCTGTACCTCAGGCGGAATCAATGAGTTAATGGTTCATGTCTAGCTGAAAGTGTGGTGTGATTGATCTGTACCTCATGTGTCATCAATGAGTTATTGATTCATGTCTAGCTAAATGTGTGATGTCCTCAATCTATATATCAGGTGTGGTCAATGAGTTAATGATTCATTTCTAGCTGAATGTGTGGTGTCCTCGATCTGTACCTCAGGTGTCATCAATGAGTTAATGGTTCGTGTCTAGCTGAATGTGTGGTGTCCTCGATCTGTACCTCAGGTGTCATCAATTAATTAATGGTTCGTGTCTAGCTGAATGTGTGGTGTCCTCGATTTGTACCTCAGGTGTCATCAATGAGTTAATGGTTCATGTCTAGCTGAATGTGTGGTGTCCTCGATCTGTACCTCATGTGGCATCAATGAGTTAATGGTTCATGTCTAGCTGAATGTGTGGTGTCCTCGATCTGTACCTCAGGTGTCATCAATGAGTTAATGGTTCATGTCTTGCTGAATGTGTGGTGTCCTCGATCTGTACCTCAGGTGTCATCAGTGAGTTAATGGTTCATGTCTACCTGAATGTGTGGTGTCCTCGATCTGCACCTCATGTATCATGAATGAGCTATGGGTTCATGTCTAGCTGAATATGTGGTTTCCTCGATATGTACCTCAGGTATCATCAATGAGTTAATGGTTCATGTCCAGCTGAATGTGTGGTGTCCTAGATCTGTACCTCATGTGGCATCAATGAGTTAATGGTTCATGTCTAGCTGAATGTGTGGTGTCCTCGATCTGTACCTCATGTGGCATCAGTGAGTTAATGGTTCATGTCTAGCTGAATGTGTGGTGTCCTCGATGTGTACCTCAGGTGGCATCAATGAGTTAATGGTTCATGTCTAGCTGAATGTCTGGTGTGATTGATCTGTACCTCATGTGTCATCAATGAGTTAATGGTATATGTCTAGCTGAATGTGTGGTGTCCTCGATCTGCACCTCAGATGTCATCAATGAGTTAATGGTTCATGTCTAGCTGAATGTGTGGTGTCCTCGATCTGCACCTCAGGTGTCATCAATGAGTTAATGGTTCGTGTCTAGCTGAATGTGTGGTATCCTCGATCTGTACCTCAGGTGTAATCAATGAGCTAAGGGTTCGTGCCTAGCTGAATGTGTGGTGTTCTCGATCTGTACCTCAGGTATCATCAATAAGTTAATGGTTCATGTCTAGCTGAATGTGTGGTGTCCTCGATCTGTACCTCAGGTGTCATCAATGAGTTAATGGTTCATGTCTAGCTGAATGTGTGGTGTCCTCGATATGTACCTCAGGTGGCATCAATGAGTTAATGGTTCATGTCTAGCTGAATGTGTGGTATCCTCGATCTGTACCTCAGGTGGCATCAATGAGTTAATGGTTCATGTCTAGCTGAATGTGTGGTGTGATTGATCTGTACCTCAGGTGTCATCAATGAGTTAATGGTATATGTCTAGCTGAATGTGTGGTGTCCTCGATCTGCACCTCAGGTGTCATCAATGAGTTAATGGTTCATGTCTAGCTGAATGTGTGGTGTCCTCGACCTATACCTCAGGTGTGGTCAATGAGTTAATGATTCATGTCTAGCTGAATGTGTGGTATCCTCGGTCTGTACATCAGGTGTCATCAATGAGTTAATGGTATATGTCTAGCTAAATGTGTGATGTCCTCAATCTATACCTCAGGTGTGGTCAATGAGTTAATGATTCATTTCTTGCTGAATGTGTGGTGTCCTCGATCTGTACCTCAGGTGTCACCAATGAGTTAATGGTTCGTGTCTAGCTGAATTTGTAGTGTCCTCGATCTGTACCTCAGGTGTCATCAATGAGTTAATGATCCATGTCTAGCTGAATGTGTGGTGTCCTCGATTTGTACCTCAGGTGTCATCAATGAGTTAATGGTTCATGTCTAGCTGAATGTGTGGTGTCCTCGATCTCTACCTCAGGTGGCATCAATGAGTTAATGGTTCATGTCTAGCTAAATGTGTGGTGTGTTTGATTTGTACCTCAGGTGTCATCAATGAGTTAATGATCCATGTCTAGCTGAATGTGTGGTGTCCTCGATGTGTACCTCAGGTGGCATCAATGAGTTAATGGTTCATGTCTAGCTGAAAGTGTGGTGTGATTGATCTGTACCTCAGGTGTCATCAATGAGTTAATGATTCATGTCTAGCTGAATGTGTGGTATCCTCGATCTGTACCTCAGGTGTGGACAATGAGTTAATGATTCATTTCTAGCTGAATGTGTGGTGTCCGCGATCTGTACCTCAGGTGTCATCAATGAGTTAATGGTTCGTGTCTAGCTGAATGTGTGGTGTCCTCGATTTGTACCTCAGGTGTCATCAATGAGTTAATGGTTAATGTCTAACTGAATGTGTGGTGTGCTCGACTGATGTGAGTTTCACTGGCTTGATACCTCTGTTCCGCTGTTATCATCTGCACAGTTGTCTGTGTTACGACGTTGGCTCTCTCAGGATTAGATGAGCTTAGCCATTGTTAGCTGTCCAGTCTAAGGGTTTTATAGACGATCTTAGCCAACGTTAGTTATTCAGGCTAATGGTCTTTTAGATGATCTTATAATTATCCAATATAAGCTATCCAGTGTAGGGGTTTTATAGATGAACTTAGCCAATGTTGTCTATCCAGTCTAGGGGTTTTATAAATGTTCTAAGCCAATGTTGGCTATCCAGTTTAGGGGTTTTATAGATGATGTTTGCCAATGTTAACTATCCAGTCTAGGGGTTTAATAGATGATCTTAGCCATTATTTAGGGGGGGGGGTACAGTGGATTGTGTTCCAACCAAAGACTTATTTGGCTTCCTAATCGTTTGACCTGATATGGCTCAAATGTTCTCTCTTTCTGACAGGTTGATTTATGGTGTATAACACAACTTTCAACAATATATCAGTTATATCGTGGCTGTCATTTTTTTAGATGGAGGAAAACGGAGTACTCTTAAAAAAAACAACCCCCTGTCACAAGTCATAGACAAACTTTTATGACATAATGTTGTATCGTGTACACAGCACCATGAACCGGGTTTGAAATTGCAACTTTAGTGGCGGTATGCACTGATTGTAAAGGTAGTTGTAAATCCAACTACCATACGATCACGACCACAACATACATTGCATTATGTTATTTACTTAAAATTAATATACGTCTGAAAATTAAACCAAACAGTGCTAGAATTATATTTTTTAGCTGTCAAATTTTTGTTCTTCCCTCGACGGGATTTGAACGCACACAATTGATGCACTGCAGCGCCAATCGCTTAGCCTTAAGTCCAGCGTCCTAGACCACTTGACCACATCCGCTCCATAAAAATGGAGCTTCAATAATCGAAGTGTTACCTTGTCTCGTACGGAATATCTAGAGATAGACATAAGACATGTGTATAAGCGTGGGTAGATGGTACATATATACTTAATATTATAATTTGACAGCAATCTAACTCACCAATTTTAAATATATTGTATAGGATAATGAAGAAATCATTATACAGTCACATGAAATAAAGTATATTATACAAACGTCTAAGCAAGTGACAACCATACAATATATCTCTCCCACTGGATCTCACGTATATATATATAATGATCTTGTCTAGCAATTTATTTGTGTATTACAGGTATTCAGGGAAGATGTCAAGGTTTTGGGTATGTAAATCCTTAATATACGAAAGCAAAATAGGTAGACTAGGTATGGTAAGTTTTATAAATACAATAGTTACGGATGCTAGATAACATATTTGTACGTAAGCTCACATCCTTATCATGTCTGTTTGGCTGAGATGACCGAAGGGCAATGGCGCTTTAAGTATTGATTTTCGTTCTTCATCCATAAGTTGTTATGACTACTTAAGCTCCAAAATGTAACATGAGGTGCAATAAGGAATATCGACACCAGTCATATTGTCCTAAATCCTAATAAGTTAGAATATATCATGTCATTGCTGACACCCATCATGTTGTCTTATAATTTTAAGGGTTATCAAGACCTATGTCATAACTGACACCAGTCATGTTGTCCAAATTCCTGCAGTGTTAGTATATCCCATGTCATTAATGATACCAATCATGTCCTAATTCTTTAAGGGTTAATCGGTTAGGCATTCAGTATTATTGCTTAACAAACCTCACCCCTTCTTTATTATTACCTGACAAACACGATTGACAAGGCTTCATCCGTCTTGCTCCTAAGGACCTGCTTAGCTGTGGAAACCATCCCCAGTGCCCAGTTTTGGAAATCAAATTATCCATACAGAGGCCCAACAATCAGTCAATATAGCTGAAATTCTGTTCGTATAACAAGTATTCAATTATGAAAAACGTTTTTTAAACAATAATTAAAAATTTAATGAAATCATTCTGCTTTTATAGGTATTGATAAAATTGCACTACCACGGATCCCTGACGATGATGTGTTGAAATAATTATCAGAACAAGTTGGGAACTGTGCTGTGCAGCTCGGAGTTGAACTAGGATTAAGTATGATGGAAATAGAACAGACACTTTTCGAGTTTTCAAAGAACATATTGAGTCAAACTTTTGATGTTTTGAAAAAGTGGAAATATTCAAGTAAAGTTAAGCCAACCATTCGTATTTTGATGAGAGCATTTCAAGCCAGTGATCCAAGAGGACTCATGTTTCTAAGAGACAAATATGCCTAATGCTCTTAAATTATATACAAGTACAAACAATACTATCCATTAATTACATGCTAAAGTATATATTTATAATATGTAACAACATGTACCACTAAAACTTGTTGTATATATATATATATATATCTAACCATTCCTGTGTAAATAAATTAATACCCACCCCTTAAGACTAAGATAAATTATATCTGAACATACAGATATGATTTGGCATTTATCATTTACTTGTAGATAATAAAGCCAAAATTTCACCCTGTGATAAAAGTTTGATTTTGTTTAGAATAATATAAGGAGGATTATGCTTATTTCACCCAGTTTCACAAGAATGGCCCAAGCCGGCTGATAACTGCTTCCGGAATGTTATTACATGCCTTTTCGTTAATGTTCGTAAGTTCACTTCGTGAATTTCCAGAAAATTGTGTTAACAAACATGCTTAAACTGTTGTATTGAATATTTGCACAACGTCTGTTAAGGATTTGAGGATCGAAAATGCAGTTTAACATGTTTTTATTTATGTAATTCAAGACAAAATATTTCTATGTGGGCTTAAGAAATGGTATAAAATTTGAAAAAAAATAGAATGATGCAGAATATTGTTAAAAGCATACAGGCTGTCAGAATTTATTTTTTTTGGTTTATATTAAAGGTTGCCAGTACTCTATATTTATACTAATTGCAGTTGAAAATTTTCATAATATCATACGTAAATAACCTAGAACGAAGGAAATACGTCGTTGTTTGATTTAATCGCTTCCAGTAAAGATTTCAATGTTGACCAACGCAATATTCATACGACCTGACAGTGAACAAATTTGGGAAAGCGTTTGCGCATGTGCGAAATTGTTTGTTGATGAAGAAAATGTCGGATTCTACACGAAAACGACACAAAACGGAGGATTAAGCAAGCTTTGTGTAAAAAAAAAAAAAAAAAAAAACATGTTATACCGACTTACTCCATTTTTCAATATGTAAGCATAATTTAGTATCTTTTTTCGGTCGAATCGTATTTCGACAGTAGAATTGCATCGTAGTTTTTTATATATCCTTTTATTCAGGAAAAAACGCTAGGTGATATCTCTTTTAAATTAGAGACTAAAATAATGAACTTCATGTCTGTTTATTTCAAAAAAAAAAATACAATCAAGGCAACTCAAGTGTTGTCAATAATATGCAATACAATTTGTTTACAATTTTCCCTTTATCGGACCCCATTGCACAGTTTGGGATTGTTTTTATTGATTGCATCGCGTATTTCCGATTTTAGGTTTCATTCTTACTTAAAATGCCATTATATAATATTAACTGATTACCCCGGGATCCAATTTCATAGATATATTTCTCAAATTATATTAAATCTAACGAATTTACATGCAACATGCTTCCTCTGTTATTTATAGCAGCTATCAGTGTTCTGCAAACTTCGGAACTGCAGCCGATTTATAAGTAGGTCGTGTTAATGGCAATTCCACCAACAGATATTCAATTCTTTTCACTAATTACGACAGTATAGCATATTTTTTAAACCTGGCTTTTTGTTCAGAACATTTTATTAGTATGAAACATCGAATATTGGCAACTTTTAATATAAGCAAACAAAAATTGATTCTGACAGCATGTATGCCTTTATTATCATCCTTCCCTCCGGCTATATCTACCTGCTGGCTCCATAAACAAAACTCGTATCAAAGTCCGCGTGAGCTGAGCAGAACTTATCAACAGTCAGCTGGAGTTATCACCAAATTCTCCTAACATTTAAACGATAATTCCTGTGAAGATGGCAAAAATAAATAAATTTCATCTACACCATTAGCTAGTTAACATTATTTTTTAAAACATATATCAAATTAAGAACTGTCGCGTTAGAAATATCAACAAACATCGTCCTACAAAAATGTACTTTACACAATTCTTTATAACCTCTCCTCAGACGTCATAATTTTTTATGTCATAAAGGAGGTTGTGACCGTCATGTTTTCTAAACCGGAACGGCATTGGTAAGCAAAACCATTAATGCAAATGGGTGACTTTGATGTTTGTAATAAAAAAAAAATGAATATCCCCATTAAGGGGAAAATCCAACAATCTTAACATTGATATAAATCTGTAAAAATGAATGGTATATTTTGCAAACTACTTATGAACTACGGTTTTGGGGAAGCGATTTTGAATATTTTGAATCATGTAATTTTTCCCGCGAAAAATACAAATATAGATGTATCCGTTGATTTAAGGATGATAAAGATGTCATCTGAATGTGAATATAATTGATGCTGAAAAATATCAGCCTGCTCGACAGAATATGAAGTTTGTGACTCGTTCGCTTCGCTCACTCGCCAACAAACTTCATATTCTGGCTCGGCAGGCTGATATTTTCGGTATCAATCAATTCACATCCAGATAACATATACATATCTGTCGCAAAAACATAATGAAAAATCATGACGTCATAATAAACTTTTCCAGGGTAGAACTTAAACATCTGACGTTATTTCTCATCATGTGCCCTTCAGTTGTGAATAAAATCCAATAATACATTATTTCAAATGTAGACGATGTTTTTATTTTCAATTTGTTTATTTTAAATGTAACTTTTTTATTTATTGAAATCTGGTCAATTTTTATAAAATAATAAAAATACCAGTACATTATCCTGGCCTCGTTATTAAACATATATAATAATAAGTGCTTGTTAGTATATAATCAGAATTTATTTCAAATGTAGAAAATGTCTATATTTTCAATTTGCTGTTTCGTTTTTTTTTGGGGGGTAATTTAATGGATTTTTATTGAAATCTGTACATTTTTTATAAAAATACAAAATGTACCAATACATTATCCCGGCCTCGTTAACATTAGAAAGCATATATAATCATCAGTAGTACTTGCTAGTAAACAATATACAATCTACATACATTTTAAAATCAATTTGATATTTTGTCAGACAATGTTTTAAACAATTAAAACTTCTACACGATATTTTAATATTATAGCAATCTTATTTTGTTTACATATGAGATATGTAGAAATAAATAAAACAGAAATACCAAATTGCATTGATTACATTAATTACAATTTTTGGGTTTCAAAGAATTCAATATGGTGGCTTATTCACATTAAAATCCTTAGTTACCACTTTAGTATCTTCATACTCTTCATATGTCATGTCAATTTGACGGCCACCATAAGTGAATGAAGAAAAAGGTATTAAATAATAATTGTATTAGAATGTGTAATCTTGTAATGAGGTATATTAGATATATATTTAGTAATTTACATACTCCATGTCAGAAAATTAGAAAACAAAGGTAGACAAGTTCAGCTTTAAACAGTGATTTATGATGTTGTAATGGTTATTTTTTATATTAGATAATTCATGTTGTAATGACATATTGCATGTCATTGCTACATATGTTGTAATGACATACTGATTGTTGTTGCATACTGTGCTATTATATGCCTCTTGATATGACATACCATATCATGACATAATGCCTGTCGTTGTGACATACTATGCTATGACATATTTACGGAAGCATAACATGCTACGACATACTGCATCTTGTTCCAAAATATCATGCTATGACATTGTATGCTTTTGTGCCATAACATGTGATATAGTGCATGATGTGTCATGGCATGCAACATAGCAAGTTTATGTTGTTGCAACATACCATGATATGATGCATTGTATGTTGTTGAGTTATAGCATCTGACATAGTGCTTGTTGTGACATATCATGTCATTATGACATAGTTAATGTCTGTTATTGCGACATACCATCAGTTGTGATGTGACATATGTTTGTAGACCATTTGAAAATATAATGTTTCAAAGTTTTATTATTTTGTAGTTGTTTTTAGTTATTTAGAGTTTTCATTAAATGTATTATTTTGGGTTATAGTTGAGTTATACTTGAGTTATACTCTGTGAAGCAGAAAACACAAAGTATTCAATTTGTAGATTTTATAAGACCACACTGTCACGTAACTTTAACCTTATATGAAGTTAAATATTTGAATATTTTGTCATTGAACTTTTGGGATTAATATTACTACCCAGGTCTGAAGGTTTGTTTGTTTGATGGTGTTTAACACCACTTTCAACAATATTTCAGTTATTTCGTGGCGGTCAGTTTTATTGATGGTAGAAACCGGAGGACCCGGAGAAAACCAACAACCTGTCGCAAATCACAGACAAATTTATCACCTAATGTTGTACACCTCTCCCTGATCGAGATTCGAATCCACAAAATCAGTGGTGATAGGCACTGATTTGCATAGGTAGTTGTAAATCCAACTACCATTTTGTCAGGGCCATGATGGCTTCTCAAAGTCTAAAGGGATATTACAGTAAAGTGATGGTCTGGATACATAACATATTAACAAAACAAGTATAAAGATAAAACAATACAGAAGTAATAACAAGACAAACACAGATTACTCAAGTCTGAAGGTATACTACAGTAACGTGTTGTTCTGGATACACAACATAACAACAGTACAAGTATAAAGATCAAACAATGTAGAAGTAATGACAAGACAAACACAAAATACACACAAGTCTGAAGGGATATTACAGTAAAGTGATGATCTAGATACACAACATAGCAACAGTACAAATATAAAGATAAAACAATGTAGAAGTAATAGCAAGACAAACACAGAGTACTCAAGTCTGAACAGATATTACACTAAAGTGTTGATCTGGATACTCAACATATCAATATTACAAGTATAAAGGTAAAACAATGTAGAAGAAATAACAAGACAAACACAAAATACACACACGTCTGAAGGGATAATACAGTAAAGTGATGATCTAGATACACAACATAGCAACAGTACAAATATAAAGATAAAACAATATAGAAGTAATAACAGGACAAACACAGAGTACACAAGTCTGAAGGTATATTACAGTAAAGTGATGATCTAGATACACAACATAACAACAGTACAAGTATACAGATAAAACAATGTAGAAGTAATAACAAGACAGAGTACACAAGTCTGAAGGTATATTACAGTAAAGTGATGATCTAGATACACAACATAACAACAGTACAAGTATACAGATAAAACAATATAGAAGTAATAACAAGACAAACACAGAGTATATAAAGCCACTCGTAACTCTGTACTTCAATATGCTTAAACAATTTTAATAAGACGAAATTAAAGTAACAAGAACTTAATTCACTACTCATTGTAGTTAAAATGTCAAAACGTAGTTTACCTATAAGATGATGTCAATCCAACAGAAGAAAAGCTTGATGGTACCAAGTAGTTTATCAACAGACGATGCAATGGCCAAAAGAAAACGGACAAACAATGATCTACAAAACGCAACACAAAAAAACAAAAGATTGATCGACAGGAACCCTCAAGAAATCGGAGAGATCCTCAGGTGTTCCGTAATGGTTAAGCAATGCCTGCACCACTAGTCGCAACCAGAGTGTTATTCTGGTTACAAACCCGGTGTTTGAAAGATCATAAATGTGATAGTTTATCGCTGTGATAGACCATCATTTTAACCGAAAACTTAATAGAAAGTACCAAAATCATACGGGAGTAAAGGACGGATCCGGGTGCAAAGTGCAACAACAATACTTGCATAAACAAAATATATTTTTTAATGTGGAAAACTTGCATGCCAATATTAACTCCAAGGTCGAGTAGAATCTGTGGCCCCTCTCTGGCAACACGAAATCACAGGTCGGAGTAGAAGTTGCTACTACCCAAACTCTCACGTCGAGTTTATGCAACCCCCCACACCTCTACGGAAGCACGAAATCAGGTTAGGCCTTTGTCTACTGGAACTCCTAGGTCAGTTGCAAACCTTGACTACCCGAACTCCCAGATCGTGTTAAAGCTTTGTCTACTGGAACGCCTAGGTCAGTTGCCAGCCTTGACTATCCGAACTCCCTGGTCAGTTGCCAGCCTTGATTATCCGAGCTCCCAGGTCAGTTGCCAGCCTTGACTACCCGAACTACCAGATCGTGTTAAAGCTTCCACGATCATAACTCCTAATTCAATTAGGTCAGGTAATATATATTAGAGCTTTGATTACCCAATCTGCCAGGTCAGGTAAAACTTTGACTACCCGAATTCCTAGGTCATGTAAAACCTTTGAATACCCGAACTCCTGGGTCAGGTAAAACCTTTGACTAACCGAGCACCCAGGTCAGATAAGCGCTTCGACTACCCGAACTCCAATGTCAGGTAAAAGCTTTGACCACCCGAACTTTTCGTTAAATTTTCTAGTTTTATATCAATGTATGAAACCGGCCTAGATACATCAGCAGTATACTTTATTTCAAGGTCAATGGAATAGATAAGATCAAAATAAGTACCAAAGCTAGAATTATTTAGTGAAAGGGCATCCATGGGTTCTGGAAGGGTAGGCAGTTCACGCGACACTAGAGACATTATTTGTGCATGTTTGAAATTGAGAAAAAAAGCTACATACATGATTTGGTGACACTCTGTAATAAGCACAATCCTGTCCTTTCCCCATTCACGACTAATCACTGGAATTGCTTAACCTTCAGTAGTACATGAGCATTCCCCACATCCCCGTGTTTTCAGTGGGATTGTAGTTGCTCAAATTTCAGTTTGCTTTGTAACATTTTGTAGACAATTGGTTCTTAATTGACATTGTATCTTTGGTCATTACATTGTCAGTTTCTTTTTTTAATAGAATTATGGCTTCCGACTATCCCTATGGTAACTTCAAACTGATTTTCTTTGCTATGATTGTAAACACTGTTGATGCACTAATACAAATACAACTCTAAGCTGCTGTCTAGTTTGAAGAAATATTCATGTAGTAGATATTTCTAATGTCGTGAAGAAACATTAGTCTGACCATCAGGTCTGGACTCCGAATCAAAAAATATTAGTCTGACCTTCAGGACTTGACTCCGAATCAAAAAATATTAGTCTGACCTTCAGGACTTGACTCCAAATTAAAGACATTAGTCTGACCTTCAGGACTTGACTCTAAATCAAAGACATTATTCTGACCTTCAGGGCTTGACTCTAAATTAAGGACATAACTTTGAACTTTAGGACTTGACTCCAAATTAAAGGCATTAGTCTGACCTTCAGGACTTTACTTCAAATTAAAGACTTTAGTTTGACCTGCAGGATTTGACTCCAAATTAAAGGCATTAGTCTGACCTTAAGAACTTGACTCCAAACTACAGACATTACTCGGTCCTTCAGGACTTGACTTCAAATAAAACACCATATTCGTGATTAATTTAATATCTATGAATTTTAATTGTTTTAATATAATTTGTCAGTCAATTGTGCATTGAATTTCCAATTTTTATTATAATAACTAACAATATTTAGCTCACAGACAAATCCATATCACCTATCAAAATTATATATTGCATTGAATATTATATTACATAGCAATTATCCCATATTCTACCTCAAAAATTTTGTGGCAAATCGGTGTTTTTCTCCTGGTACTCGTGTTTCCTCCACCAATAAAATTGACCCCCACGATGTAACTATAATAACATAATATGTTTTTCAAAGAGAATAACAAATGTAAAAAGAAATGGTTTACGGAGATAACTAAGATAACGTTGTTTAGTTGTACGTGTATTTTTTATAGATCGTTGTTTGTCCCTTTGTACTTTTTCCTTTGGCCATTGTGATGTCTCTCCTTCTTTGATTTACGGATTATGATTACCTCCCTTTGGTATCTTCAAACATTTCTTACTGAAATAAGAAAAGACGAAGTTGTTCATAAAGATAATGATAATATAATAATACTACATCATGAACAAATTTACTAACATTTTGGTGAATAATTTGAAACAGACGGGATTGATGAAAATGTTATGGATCTTTTTCTTAGAGATTAACCTATATTAAAAGATTTAGATAATAATATTTCTGATGAATCAGTTGTGTTGTTTGGCTGTATTAAGTGTATTACCCCTTCTTTTAGTTTAAAGTACATTTAATGTTCATGGCTTGATCTTCTTTATGGTGTTTTACTCTACTATCAACAATATTTCAGTTTTATTATATATTAATAAATATCTTTCTATTAATTTCAATGAATAATAATTGTGCAATATATCCTTTGGCGATTTGGTAAATAAAAATGGCGGAAGATGATATCGCCAAGCTACTGCAAAGCGCAGAATTTGAGGAAATTCTACCGGAGGAAAGCAATGCGGACGATATTAATATGGATAACAAAAATACTGATAAAATGTATATTGCACTAGTTCAAATATATTTCAATATTCCACTTCAATATAAATTTAAAAATAAATGCTTTAGGCATCAAACATGTATTACTATGTAATAAAAGGGTTATTGCATGAATATTAGTGAATATTTATTCAATAACCCTATAATATCATGGCGATCAGTTTAATTGGTGGAGAAAACCGTAGCATCCGGAGAAAACCTCTGACCTGCCGCAATTCACTGACAAACTGTATCACATAATATTGTATCGAAAACACCTCGCCATGAACAGGGTTCGAATGCACACCGTTAGTGGTGATAGACAATGATTGTATAGGTATCATGCGATCACGACCACGATGGCCCCAAAGGTTCGAGCCCAAATCGGGTCATGCTAAAAACTAAGGAAATTGTTATGTGTTGCATCTCTGCTAAGCACGCAACATAGAGGAGAAAGAGCAAAAACTGGTTGGCTCAAAATCAGGATAATGAGTCCGAGTTGGGCGATATATCTATCAGCGGACTGCTGTTTCAGTGAGCGAACACTATAAAAATTCAACCTAGCGTGTTGGTCTAGTACAAAGTGGACCTCATCATCAACTTGTTCTCTCCATGACATAGCTTAAAAATTGCTGAGTTGGCGTTAAACAACAATCATCCACAAGGGCGTAGCTCCCTATGCGCAAAGACGCAATTGCGTACACATAAACAAAAATCAGCTAAAAACGAAATATGCTTTTTTTGCTGAAATAAAATTTTAAAAGTACGATGGCGTTCCATTTTTCGGTTTTAAATGATTTCTAAACCAGATTGAAAATTATCCGATTCCAGATCTGGAATGTCTGGATTACGCCCTGGAATTTCAACACTTCAACATTTTAATTTAAGTATGTTATCTAGATAACGAATTTATCATATCCTCAATACGTGTTTTATATATCCATCTCCGGCACATACGACCTGACCGTAAGGCACAGATAGGCAGAACAAAGCACACTCAGGGTCTGAAGTATGTAAATCTGGTAAAATCCAGGAGCAAACCCCCTCCCCCGGAACCCCTACCAGGGCTTTGCCTTGGACCCACTGGTAGCCTTGAGCATTCCCCTGACCCCTCGTCGAAATTATGCGTATACTTCGATTTGCTCTAGCTACGCCCCAGACCCACTCGTTCACGAAAATACAAGTATCTATGATACATGTGATGCCCGTTTTATTTTAGTTCAATTTATGATATGAAAACTTGTATTTTCTTTTTCCTTTCTTTCATTTTTATTTTAGCTTTGTATATTCGTAAATATTATGTTACATACAATTATACGTATTTCTAACCATTGATAGGTTTGCTTGAAGAAACTGAATGCTTGCTCCGCCCACAGCTAATTATACCCACGCTTCCCCTTTAACGCCACTTTGAACAATATTTCAGTTATATCGTGGTGGTCATCTTTATTGGTGTTCAATTATCTGAAATAAAAGAGGTGTAACATATAGCTTACAAGATACACATTTCAGAGCTGACCGTCCTGATCATGTTGGTATGGTAATTGGATTTGTAATTATCTATGTAATCATGCCTATCACCACTAAAATGTTGAGTTCGAATCCCGCCCAGGCGAGGTGTACTGGATACATTATTATGTGATAAAGTTTGTCAGTGACTTGTTCATGGTAAGGTGTACTCGCTACATTATTATGTGATAAAGTTTTTCAGTGACTTGCGCCAGGTCAGTGGTTTTCTCCTGATAAAGTTTGTCAGTGACTTGCGGCAGGTCAGTGGTTTTCTCCTGATAAAGTTTGTCAGTGACTTGCGGCAGGTCAGTGGTTTTCTCCTGATAAAGTGTGTCAGTGACTTGCGGCAGGTCAGTGGTTTTCTCCTGATAAAGTTTGTCAGTGACTTGCGGCAGGTCAGTGGTTTTCTCCTGATAAAGTTTGTCAGTGACTTGCGGCAGGTCAGTGGTTTTCTCCTGATAAAGTTTGTCAGTGACTTGTGGCAGGTCAGTGGTTTTCACCTGATAAGGTTTGTCAGTGACATGTTGCAGGTCAGTGGTTTTTCTTGGGTACTCCTGTATCATCCATCAATAAAACTGACCCCCACTATATAACTGAAATATTGTTGAAAGTGGTGTTAAACATCTTTCCCTACATTTCAGATGAACCATTTATTAGAAGCCAATTGGGTGCTGTATCTTTTACTATTCTAATCAAAGATGAGTAGCAGTTCTATTTAATACAAATTTTAAATATAAGATAATTAAAACAAATTAAAAAGATGATAGTGGCAATTTACTAACGTTCTATATTGAAATTGAAGGTAATCAGACCACATTTATCAATTTATATTCCTCAAATAATGATAAAAAGACGAGAATTAGATGGTTAAATACCAGTGAATTCTTTAAATGTTTGTGGATAGATATAGGGAAATGTGCTTTAAGATCAATATACTATGGATATGAAAAAGACTGATATGTCAATAACTGAAGAAGAGGTACAGTAACTAATATTCTAAAAGTTGATAAACCAAAGCGGTAGATCAAAACGTAGTGTCCAATAAAGGGGGATATTTACTAACTACCAAAATCTGTCTCACATTTTGAAGACAATTAAATATGCACTGTTTATGGAATGTGTGTGACATTTTACTTGGACACGCCACGCAGGTGTGTTAAGGCTGTTTCTAAGATTGCACGCAATAAAAAAAGGGGGTCATGTATGTAATACAAATTAATGAGTAAAACATAAAAATAGTTGATGCATATCGCAACTAGTTATTTATACATGTTCGAAAGTGAAAATGTTTCAACTTTGTGCGAGTCAACGTGGATTTCTGTTGATAAAATGGTGGTCACGTGAC